>JAPMOR010042575.1:137500-154604 GCA_026543865.1 Argiope aurantia
TTAACAATACAATTTATAACTTCAGATAAACAAAGAAATTCAAATACATAAATTATTTTCTACTGTTATTTCACAAAGAATTATTTTTCAAATAGTATGAATTGAGATTTTTTTTAAATTTTCTTTTAAAAATTATTTTTATTTTCTATTAAAATTCTGCTTTATTTTAGCTATTTATATTTAAAAAAGAGAAAAATAACCGTTTAAAAAATAAATGACTCGTATTAAAAAAGTCGTTTGGTACATTTTTTTTAGTATTCATTAAAATTTATTTTAATATTAAAAAATTATTATAAATGAAAAAATAATAAAATATTGCGGAATTTTTAAACTCCGACTACTTGAAGTTCTAAAAGAAATTATTTTTAAAAAAAAATGCGAATAAATTAATTTAATTCTGAAAAGTTATATCCGATATTATTCTTTTCTGTCCGTAAGGGGAAAAGTTTATGAAATAAAGAAAAAAAAACTACCAAACAAGATTATAAGATTATTGAATGTGAAATGGATGTCCTAACATTATTGTACCCATCTCAGTCTAAAAATAAATGACATCGTGTTATTCTGGCGGGTGCACACTGTAACAGGAAAAAAGTAATTAAATGTATTATCATCTAAATCTTTCATCATAAAACTAAAATCATTCCTCAAAGGTGGCTAACATCGGTCGTATCTAAATTCACGCTTGTTTTATATCAAGGTGAGGATGCTATTTTTCACGGATTTGTAAGATTTTCTTGCTCGTATCTTTATAAAGTGATCAAATATTCTGAACTTAATTTTGGAGCTCACCAGTTTTATATAAAGCCCATGTATATATTAATAGGTGAAAGAATAAAAATAGAAGAAATAGAACTATTTATACTTTTTAATAAGTGAAAAAAAGTAAGCAAGGATTAAGGACAATAAATAATATATTTTGTTATTACTTTAACTATTTTTACACCAGGCTGATTCATCTGCATATTCAAATTAGTGAGACCACATTCTATGTACAGTAAAAATTGGATAAAAAAAATTCTTTAAGTCAATAAAATAAATTATTTTTTGAGGGAATTTTGGGATATTAAATTCAAATTCCGAAAAATTGTATTAATTCCTGACTACGGATCGCATGTAACCTTGCCAATCATTTTTTTTTTATGTATGATATTTAACGCGCGAAAGAATATGGAATAATCAATTGAAATCAAGGATAAACAGTGAAAATTTTAGATTATTCCAGCTTTTACAGGATATCTCATAAACATTATTTACGTCTTAAAAAAGAATTCATAAGTTAAATGCCTTATCCTCGCGTAATGTATTTTTCACTAATAATCTATTAGATATCGAAGCATTGCACAGTTTCTGAGACTTATTCTAATTAAAAAATATTAATTATAATAGCTTTTTAAACTTTAAAAAGTAACTATAATTACAGATTTTTAATAAAAATATATAAAGTTGGTATTCAAAGGCGTAAGAAATTATCGATTCGATACCATTCATTTCTTCTTCAAATATATCACGCATTCAACCTGTTTGGTTTAGTTATATTAACGTCCCGTTGTAAATCAACACTAGGGCTATTTTGGGACAGACCTCGTAATTTTGAACCGCTGTCAGATAACGAGGACGACACCTGAATTGGCACCCTCCTCCAAACTTCCACACCACACCAGTGGGAGGACGTTTGACTCCGACGGATTTAACGTGCCCCAGACCCACTTACACGATGGTTCTTTCGTGGATTCGGGTCTCGAACCTGAAACCCTGTCATTCAACCAGAAAAAACATCATTCTTATGGAGTTTTCGTGGAAATGGAAGGAAAATTAGTAACGCTTTTTAGATTTAATGAGTGTTACAGTTTCTGACAGGCGTTTCTTGTTCTTTAAAAAAGGAAAGCAAATTGTCTATTGAAAATAAATAACGGTTATATAAAGCCGGTTGAATTAATAAAAATTTGCATGCTATTTCCCCACATTTTTTTTTTTTTTTTTACTGTTTTATTGTAATGACTTCGTTACTATGATTACTTGTTTTAAAATTATCTTTTTTATTCTAACATATGCAAATATGAATAATTGTACAAAATGTAAAATTTGTCCTGTACATGGTAAATTATATTATAAGAACTTGACGAGAAGGATAATGTCTACTAAAATTATTCATGCAAAATTATTTTTAAAAATTAATGTAAATTATAAGTGGCAAATTTATTTCACAAAACTAATTACTTTTTTCTCTGAATATTTTTTTTCTAATTTGTGCAAATTTTTTTATATATATATCCCATGATAGAAATCTCAAAGAGATGTTACTCATGCAATATTTTTATAAAATCATTAGTCATATGACTCATTGACTGGCAATCATTTTAATGACAGAAGCATAGCTTTCAGAGATCAGAACCAATTTGAAAATGATATTTATTTTTATCAAATGTAATTATATAGATAATTTTTTATTTAAATTTTGTAGATAATTTAACAATTTTTTCTAAATGTTTCAGTATTTTTAAGAAAGATTAAATATTTACAATAATAAAATCTTTGTTTGATTTATATTTAATATGTAGTAATTTAAGTTTGTAGTGTATATTTTTTTAGATAAAAAAAGAACTTTAAAGATTTTTTTATTGTTTTGTAAATTAATTAATAAATATATCAGAAAAACATTACGAAAAAATTAATGTCCAAAGCTATTTTTGGCACACATCGTTTACACGGTATTCATAATTTTTTATTTTTTAAAGTAGCATAAATTTATATTAATCCTAGAAATCAAGAACCTTAAGAGCTTTATGAATTCTCCAAAGCCTGTTGTATAAACTATTAGCCATTACAGATTATTATTACTATATATAATCTACTGATGTAATGAAATCTTGCAATCCATCAATATTACATCATGGTCAATTAATTGATTGTTCTAGTGGATGAATATAGACGTATTTCCATTTAGAAGTAGGTCAATACAGATATGATTTGAAATTCTCTCAAACGAGAAAGTTATGTCCTAGATATTATTCTAAAAGCTAACGTAATTATTAGATGCATGATGTTATCAACAGTACTCAAAATAAGTTCTTTAATGATCAGTTATTGTCATTAAGCTCACCAGTTATAATTGTTAATTCGGTGAAATATAGCTTAATGAGTATAATTCGTTACTGAATTTTAATCGTTAAGCGATGCAATTTTTTTTCATAGGAATCGATGTAAAATAGAACAATGCATACCATTCCGAAATATTCAAACAAATTTATAATATACTAATTTATTATTTATAATGCATGCTTTTTTTAACAAGAAAATTGTCTTAAGCTATTTCTCTTTGATTACGTTTCCTATTTAGTGAAAATAGGTCACATCGTTATAGTTAAATGAATTTGTAGTGCGCATAAGTAGTGACTTAACTACTGTCTTCTGAACTTTTTTGTCATTTGCAACTTTTTTATAGGTCCAATTTTTTATGGTACCACATTTTTTTTATTGGTCCCCATATTTAAGGGTTCGACATTTTTTATTGGTCCCCATGTTTAATGGATCAACATTTTTTATAGATCCACATGTTTTATGGTTCCACATTTTTTTTATTGGTTCAAACAATTTTTATCAATATATAAGTGATTCCTCGCCATTTACATTTTCTTTCGTCTAACTTATTCTTTTAATCACTTGAAAAGTGTAAAAGATTAATAATGCTATATTATCAAAAACTAACTATCTGCCTTTAATTTAAAAGACACACACTAATGAAATATACTATAAAGTGACACTTACTGACATTTGGATAGATACTGTTTTATAATATTGAAGACAAGTTTTCATCTCAGTTCCAGTTGCAAGTTTTTTCCAAAGAAAATGAACTTTCAAAATAAGGTTAAAGGAGCTTTATTATCTACGATAAGGTTGATATTTCATATCAAGATGATAAACGGGGTTAAAATTTTAAAGTGTTATCAAATTATCAAGGATAATTCTATTCTTTACATTAAAGTTGTCATTACGTCAAAACTATTCAAATGTATTACATTAACTAGAGTCGTGGCAAATCTATAATGAACCTATTTCTTTGTATACAACTTGTATACTTTGTATACAACCTTTTAAAAAGGTCTGCCCCTACATTGGAAAGAAATATTTTTAAAAATAAACTATCCTCTTGCTTTTAAAAATTAACATATTCATAAAAATTCTTGTTCAATGCACAGTAGTGTTACGCTTTGAACCTTTTGACATTTAGAATGATAATCATTGCATCAGTGAACACACTCTAAGGCACGCCTTTTGCATACATTTCAGACAAATTTCAATCATAATTCACAAAGCATGTTTGTCTATGCGACAAAACATGCAAAATATATGCTAAACAAGCATTATTTCCAATGGTAAGATAAATAGTAGAGATTCAACTTCAGAATAAAAGGATGGATTAAAATTTCAAAATTTTATACATTATGGAAAATTACGGCTCTTGTATTAATGTTGGCAGGTTTTAAAACCTTTTCTGGCTTGTTTCCCTTCATTTCCAATGCATTTCTCAATTAAATATTTTCCCTTTAAAGAGTCTCCTTGGTTTATGTATTTATAAGAGCAATGAAAATCTATCAAAACCGATCTCATTGTTACTTGATTGGGTTGACTCAGATATAAGATGATATTAAATAAGTCGACTAATGCTTTCAGTATTAGGATAAATCAACTATTACGGGTGAGTGTTGTTTATTTTGTCTGTGCTTGATGGTTTAAATTCCAAAATAATTAACTTGTTATATTTACAGAATTTTATCCATACTAATTCATATCTGAAAGAAACTTGATTTTTATAAAATATTATAAGTCCTTATCTTTTTTGTTGTTGTTGTTATGACAATAATTGATATAGTTTTAATCTTCTATGTTATTCAAATCTATTTTCAACATGATTTTATATATTATTCAGAATAACCAGCAGCATCATTAAGTAATGAAGACATGATTTTATTGGATATTGAGAAATAAGTGGTTATTAAGATCAAGACAGTATGAAGATACATATTTTTGCTTCATAAAGACTTATGGCAAGAAGAAATAATAAAACTGTTCAATGTCATTAAATATCCTTAAAATGGCACAATGACCAAAATTTTATCACAGCAAAAAGTTCTGCTGTGTTGAATATTGACAAGCAAAGTATAAGTTAAAAATAGCCTGTTATTATTTAACTCTAAAGTAGATCAACACCAGAACATATACAACTTTCAACAAAGTTTCATAAATCCAGACTTGTGAAACTTTATAAGAAATATGAAAAAAAATTGACTTTTTTTATTCAGAAATTTAATGAGTAACATGCCAAACTTTTCTATCTTATCTAAATGTCCAAATATTTTAAAATCAATCATCAATAACTTAATAGATATTACGTTCTCCAAACGTTTAGTGATATTAATGTAACATCTTCTAAACTTTGTCTTGTTTTTTTTCTGATACCAGATCTGTATCTTTCCCTTTACTACTTAATTAGACTGCTTTTTCATGATATAAAAAGTGTAATTTTATGTGTGTGTTTTTCTATGTATAAAAATAAACGTGCGTCGCAAATTCTTATGAAAGATGTCAATATTCTTTAGGCTGATCGCTCACCAAATACAAAACAAATTTTAAAAAATTGAATGCTTGGCTCTTTTTCCTCTGAGTTCAATTTCTTCGAGAAACGACATATGATGCATCATTTTTCAAGTGCTTTTGACATAGAAAATATGAAAAAAAATTTACTGGAACTTTATATATTTGCATTTTTATTCGTTTAATGTTACATTTGTCATTCTGCAAGTGTTTGTTTTCTTGTAGAAAAGATTCAAGCAATAACATTCACTACAATTGAAGCCGTTTAATAGATTTTTTTGCATTGATTTAACATTAATTTTAAACAAATAACAGATATAAATGTATTTATGTCTTTTTGTCCATCTGGTACTGAAAATTCTCTACACCCAATTTTTTCATTTAATTATTCCAAACGATTTTGCCAAGAATAACCTCAAGCATTATTTCACCTTTTAATTGTTTTCTATATATTCTGTGCTATTCATCTTAAAAAACGCTTTTAAATATTGTGCTCGGCATATATTTATATTATCGAAAACCAGATTACAAACTTTGATTTCCTTTGCTAGCCTTTCCAAACATTAACATATAGTCCACTTCAATCATGCAATTTGGTCAAAATCTTAATTCTGATGGATTAATTAATCGAGTAACGTTTAGCTCCTAACAATATATTACATGGAATTGGTGAAACATTAGTTTTATAGTGTCATCAGAATCAATTTAAGACATATACAAAAAGTAGATTTTCAGTACTTCCTATAAGCTGCTGTTCTTATACATGCTGTGCAATTTTTATATACTTGAAAGAAGTACAAAATAAGAAAGAAGAGCACTGCAACTGGATAAGAGGAACTGTTTCTTTAATTCTCCTATATTCCACAGTGTAAGAGTTGTATTCAAACTTTTCAACCTCGAAACCAAAATAAATCTCTCTTTCTCGTATTCTGGATTATTCAGTGGGATATTATGGCTCAAAATTTGTACCTCTTTTCCTGCTTCGTTGACTTTTGCAGCAACAAGCACAAGCCTTAAAAATAGATAGAAATTATATCCAAAATAAGCAAATCGAAAGCTATGACCATATGCTGTATACTTATGAGAACGGGCGAGATCAGTAGCAGTAGCTGTAATTATACCAAAAACATTCAGAAATGTAAAAAATGTAACTAAAGATAGTTTTCTGTCGACAAATTTGACCATGGTTTCCACATGATTGGCAAGAATTGCTATATCTTCAAACTCTTCCGGCTTGGCAAGTAATAACCTTTCTTTGAAGGCGTCGATAGCCGAACAGAGGGCATGACATGTTACTGAGTAGAAGGCTGTGTAAAGCATTGAAGCCAAATTCCACGATAATACACACAGTATAACTGAGATTGTAAATATTGCTATTCGATGATTCAGCAAAAACGTGTCATCGAATAAGTTGAGAGTATGGCCTCTGAGAAGAAAAACCACATCATTTTCGTCAGCTATATATCTAAGATAAGCAGAAACACACATCACAACATGAATGAACAAGAGTTTGTAACAAGTTGCCCGTGCTTTCGATTCTGTTTTCGATTCTGCTTCAGAAGGCTGCATGCGCATACAGAAGGATGTTACTTTGCGGGCTATTTCACTGAATTCCTTTCGTTTAAAAAGAACAAGTACAAGAACGGTCACCTCCAGAAATTTGTATGTTAAGCTAATTAAATAAATTTTCACTGTCACTCGATCAGTCAAGTATTGGAAAATTATTCCGACAAAAGCGCGATACACTATAGTCAATATGAAAATTCCCATGTGCAGACATTTCAGAGCATACATTCTTTTATTCTTGGAATCAAGCATATGAATTCCAAAAATGCCATAGATGAAAAATATAGTTTTGAAAGAAGATTCCAAAAGTCTCTCTCTTCTTTGTCCAAATTTACTGCTAAGTTTCAACATAGCACTTGAAATAGTAGCGAAAAGAATGAACAAACTGATACTATCTTTTCGTTCGAAACTTACGAAGTAAACCAGAGGATGTTTTATGTATAAATATTATTCCGGGATGTTATGCTTCAAAGAATAAAACTCATGAAGAGTTACACTAGAATCATTCCATTCGGAAACAATTTCTGACCTACCGGTTTCATTCTTTTTTGCAGATTTTTTACGTTTGACATTTAGCAAGACTACTTGGAGATATGAAAAAACATTTTTACGAGAATCGAGAAATGAAAGAATACTATTTTTCTCTAGCTTTGTGTCGAAAAGGGAAATTTTTATCAGCAACAATTTATTTTAGTTCCATTTTGTTATTTAAACCAACGTATTAAATGTGGTTTAACAAAATTTTCTAGAAAATATTATTCTATCGACATAAAGCATTTTTTGAAAATACCAATAAGTGTTCTGCTACTATACAATAACAATACCTAATGATTTAGTGCAACTATCAGTTTTTGTATCATTTGAAATTGTATAACCTTCATTATTTCTACTAGTTCCAGCCACTTTCTTGGAGAGAAGTGGATGGTAACGTAAAATTTGATAGTTAACAAGACAAAAAGTTAAGTATATGACACTTGTTATTCGTGAACCTTAACTGGATTGTTAACTTTCTGTGAAGAAAATAAAATAATGATATCTTGAAATTAAATTTTCGCATGAAAACAACCATTAACAAATGCAACTCTATCCACTATATTTTTCACAACGGTCTTCTTTTCGATTTACAAGTAGGAAACTCATATTTTCATCTACACAAAAGCCATTGGCTTTCGAAATTGTTATTACAGCTGCCCAACTTTTTTATTTTGATTATACGCTTCATTTTACGAAACTTCGTTCTGGAAAACAACGCATTCTGTAGTCGACACTTAAATTACTATAATAATGAGTCATCCGAACTCGCTGCTCTTAAAACTCGACTGAAATTGTTGATCACGATTTCAGTTATTGGCATCATATTATGTAGTGACGTAAATGTTTTTTTACACATGCAGTAATGCTTGCTAGGTAACGCACGAGGGAATAATATTTATGAATCTATTTTGTGTTCTAGCTGTGTTCAAATAATTCTCAAACCTCATAATTTCCTTGAAAATAAGCTTTTTGTAAGGAAGCAATAAGTCAATAATGTTCATTTCATTTATGTTGACAGGAAAAAGTCACTGTTTTACAATTAGCGAATTCATCCTTTACTCAAGAAAAACTATGATATGCAACAGAAATAAAAAGCTATACACATTAACAAAGTGAAATTAAATATGCTTTAACTTTTTGCAACATTTCACAATGATCCGGTTGCATTTTAAATGAGATAGAAAACATAAATATTTTGTTTCCAAATATAAAAGTTAAAACTGAAAGTGAAGTTTTTATATAAAATTCCTCATAATTTCACTCGTGAATTTAATCTTTTTAAAATAGAAATATTTATTTCTATTCTCGAGCCTTAAAAAGTTAGTTAGTTACCAAATTTGGAAAACGTTTTCTGACTTTGGTTGACAAATAATTTGTATCTTTAAAATCTTGACTTGTAAAGATTTTATCATTAAATTAAATGAATGACTATAATAGATTTGTAACGCTTTTTAATAAGTTATATATACATACTCGAAATCCATTATAGTCCCTCTCAAAACGCAATTAGTTTGACAGTAAAAGAAAATAAAATCTGTTTGAGATTATGTATTTTTGAATTTCACTGAACACAATAAATTTTAGTAAATTATTTTATAATAAATGCTTCGTAGATACACATGGTTTTAGTAAATAAAAGATAAAAACATTTAACATGTTTTGTTTCTTAACTAGCAATTATGAAAAAGAAAATGAAACGTCTAAACAAATACATGATTAAAAATTACCATAATTAAAAAAAAGTACTGTTATTAAAATTAGTTATATTATTGTATTATTAAAACTGTATTGTTATATTATTAAAGTTTTCAGTATAAATGGCGTAGTGTCAATTATATTTTAATTATTTTAATTAAAATATGTGTGAACTTTCAGTAAAATATAAAATCTCCATTTAAAGATAATACGATTAATCAACCGTTACAAATGCATTTATATTACTGCTACAAAAAAGTATTCTGTACCCGATGTTGATCTCTACTGAATGAATATTGTTTTCCCCCTTTTCTTTTTCTTTTCTTTCTTTTAAATTCCGTATTGGCATAAAATAGATTACAAATTTTGCCTTAGTTCTGAAAAACTTTTCAAATATATTTTTAATGAAAACTCCATCCTAATTTAATCTAATTAAAAGTTATTTTAATTTTTTAAAAATATAAGGAATATATTTTACATGACTGATTGTAAGTTATGATCTTTATAAAAGTAATAAATCTTTTTTGTACGGAATTTTCAAAATATAATTACTGTTATTTTTGTTTCCTCGGCTTGTTTGTAGCTTTTTCGCAGTGATCTTCGAAATCCTCTTTAAAATATTATAAAACAATAGTTAATCAAGTAACTGGCATCGCTATTAAGTCGAATAATAGAAAACTCAGTAAATAGAGACTAACTTTTAAATTAGAACTTTTTTCATTCTGTCAAAATTCCAATATTGATTTTTTTAATTACAAAATTAAGCCAGCAATTACTACTACATATTAATATTATAACAAACTCCAACATTATCAATCCTATAACTATATAGACCTATATATCGTCATTCATAAAATGCTCAATCGAGTATCTTCAGATTTAAAATCTCTTGAGTTTATAACAATAAAAGAGCTACCAAGCACTTTATTAATAACTATAGCTCTCTGTGGAAATGTTTTCAATTCGTTGCACCTCGACTATTATAATTTTCATTAAAACATAACATTTAAGTAAATTCTTGTTTATTCGTGGAACGGATCGTCTGCTTAAAGAATGATCTGATGTTGTTAATTGCTAGAAAAATCAGTAACAAATAAAAAACGTTATAGCACCATAAAAAAACAAATGACAGATATTTTATGCTGTTGTGGTAGAAAAATTAACTAACAAATTATGAGAGGAGAAAAATAATTTTATTAAAAACAGTTTCATGCCTAGTCTGCTTCTTCTCTAAATAAAATTTTTAAAAAAATTCTGCGTTTGCTTGTGCCATTTGACAACCACTTCTGATTTTTCGCAATTAACGCGCAATCCACTTCTGTGGATAAGATAGAATTAATTGTATTTGTCTATCCATTTATAATATCTACGAGAAGCGTTGTCATTTTCAAATTTTATCTATTTTTAAATTAAATCTCTGCCTCAGAAACGTATTAGCAAGATTAAGTTTTAACCTTAAAATGCATCGTGTAACCATTTAGCTACGAGCTTTTATTTCCATTTAAACTTCACATGGCCGTTCCAAATGGCAACTATGACTAATTGGAAATCTTTTTTTAATTGTTTTTTGATAAATATTTGTAGAAAAGACAATAGAGGTAATAGAATAAGATTTAATCCGAAAACTTGAAAAAATATCAAGATGACTGTTGTCTACCATTAAAAATACTATTAAAATGTTTTTTTCTTCGTATTGTAAAAAATACATTGTTAAAAAGATACTTTTATTTTTATTGCAGAATTATTATGATGTGATTTATGTCAATGAAATATCGTTTCATTCCTTATGTAACCATATGGCACATTTAATTTAATTTCACAAAATAATAATAATTGAAAAAAATGTAATAATTATCACGAATTACATGCACAGTCAGAATTAATACACAATTATTGTAAAAAAATAAAAAGTCATTTTTCTAGGGTTAAATAAGCATATATTACCTATTAAAAGGTAAAAATATAAACAGATTTCGAATCTTTTTTCCAAATATTTAAACATTTTATTTATTATTATTATTCATTATGCACATTATTATAAAATGAAATTCCCATTGATTTTATAATAAAATAAATGTATCTCTCATTCAAATGCTTGTCAGTTATGAAAAATATTTTTAAAGACTAATTTTAAGATAAAACTTTTGTGTAACTGCAAAAATACTTTGTTTATATTTTATAACCTTGAATACAGCTTATTTTCAAATCAATTCTTGTTGAAGGGCACATAATTATCTTTCTATTTTCAAAAAAAAAATCTAGAGGATTAAGTTTTGAAAGGAAATTATTTTTCAAATTGAAATGTTTTTTTGTTATGTTTCATACTAATGAGATTGAAACAACATTTGCTAGTTGTTTATATACTTATAGAAGAAAAGGAATTTCTATATTTCTCGAACCTCTTTTAATGCATTCAGATTTTTTTAAAAAAACTGTCTTATGTTTTTGACGTCAATAATCATCCTTTTCGACCTTGATACGATTTAAAATTATCGGAATTAAAAAAAAACAGTTTTTATGGCTCTTTTGAGACAAAATATCTTTTTATAGCTGAAGCCTTCAAAACAGTTTCTCTGAATTTAAAATCAAAAGCAATTATAAACACTTAATAATTGGAAATTTCAGTCATTACTTTAAAAAATATATATGAAATTATATTTCTTAGAAATACTAATTTATTAGTTACCTGAAAAAAATGAAGAGAAAATTTCTAATAGCGGTCATCTCTGAGATATAGAGAATGAATTCTTCAAGAAATTTTTTTCACTTCACTTCATATGACGAACATGTATGTTACATTCTAACAATCGGTAAATGGACTTGTAATGTTCTGTGCCATAACGTATTTTTTCCATTAATAAAATTCCAATTAATTTTGATAAAATTTTAGCTCAATCAGAATGTTTATTTATTTATTTTATTTGAAATAAGCCCACTACAGAGACTGACTCCATTGACAGAGAGCATTAATCAAAAAAAAACAATGAACGCAAGTCACTAAACAAATTAAAACATACATAAAAAAAACAGCAAAGAATAAAGAATTACAAAGTTCTAAATTATACATAAATAAAAATGCAAACAACTAGCAAGTGTCAAAAAGTAAAACACACATAAGCACAACAGCAACACAAAAGCACCAGTGATGCACCATAGATATCGCAATACGTATAGTTAAAAATAATGTGAAGTCAAGATTTAAAAAAAAGTCAATAAAGAAGAAATGGCGCCAATAGATATAAGTTGAGAAAAAGTCCCTTTAAAAACGCTTTGAATTATCTGAATAATCAAGAAAGAACACCTTCTTCACCACTCAAGTTTATATTTTTGTTCATATTTGCTTAAACAGCAAATAAGAGTCGTCTTTATTTACATATATAAATCTTTAAAGGGATTATAGATTAATCATTATCATAAATACTAAAGATAGAATTTACCGAGGCGATCCTGCACTCATGGCAGAACAACTAAAGCTGACCCTGTTAATGTTAATGATATTGTTACGAAATTCCCTTGTTCGTTTGGATAGTGGAAGTTATATGGTGTGGAGAACGCTCAATCAGCAGGCGGCAGTAGAAAAAAAACAACGACTTTTATTTACACGAAGACAGGACAGCACAAAGACGACAACTATATACAGCACAGAGAAGACAATTATCTTCAGCCGAGACGTGCACACAACAAGACTCTACTGCAGACAGTAGCGCACAGCTTAGTTCAGCACTAGCTTGACTCCGTCGCTGCTCTGCTAATCTCTTGAAGACTCGTTCTTCACCGTCGATTCCGACTACACTACACTGGCAGCTCCAGACTGCCTTCTTTTATAGGTCTCAGGAGGCGGAGCTAGAAGCCTCTCAACCAATCAGGAACTTTCGAGGCGTATCTCGGTTCCCAATGTACGGATCGGGAAAATTCTCGATGTTTCGGGTATAATCTATTTTGGCACCAAAGTCGCCAAATGGTCGCTACGTTTGTCGCCAAGCTCTGGGACCTCCGACGCGACTCCCGGACTCCATCCAATACAGATGACTTTAAAATGGTCTTTCTGATGATGGAACCAACTATGCTGGGAAGCAGCATCCCAGATTCGTAACAATATGTTTAACGGAGCGCCTAGCCCCTAGGGTTGGGGCTTAATCTCCGGTAAATGAAAAGACTTGTCGTAAACCTTGCTTTTAATATTTGCCGTGATGATCTTCTAAAAAAGTCCAAAGAAGTCGTTTAAGTAGTATTAGCAGGAGATGAGCAACTAAAGCTGACCCACCCCTCTCTTTTCATTATATGCTACTTTTTTTAAATTCATCATCGTCAAACTCTGCACCAAAATATTTTGAACTCTGTGTGATTTATTGTGAAGCTCCTTCTTCGTACATATCTTTTATTAATACATTTGTTTAACCCTCAATAAGGTCAAGAAACAAAAGAATTATTTTCGATATAATATATGATGGAAGAATGATGGAAGATTTTTAAGAAATATGATGGAAGATTTTTTCTGAATAAAAAAATGTGATGGAAGATTTTTAAGAAGCATATAGGTTTAATAAGGCAGATGGCATAGTATTTCATCATGTCAAGTTTGTTAGACTCTAAGGCATGAAATGTGTAATTCAAATAAGAAATCAGTGAAATTCGCAATAACCTTCAAGGTTTATTAAAGTGTTCGCAATATCCAGCCTTAACTGCCATATATAATCTTCTTTGGGTAAAACAAAAAAATAAAATATATAGAATATATCTGCATACATACAAATTTTGCTTCAATTTTTTATGATTGATAAAGATTAATAAAATATTTAACAGTTATGAAAAAAAATTCGTCAATTAATACTTTGTTATTATTTATAATATTTCACAATCTCTTAATATTAGAATTTTTATTCGTATCTTTTCTATTGTTTTGCAACCGGCGCGAATTTATGAATAGGAATTGACTGCCTCTACTATGGTACAGACTGAACACCCTTCGATCCATCCTATTCATTTCCTCTATGATCGTTCCCTGGTAAAATGTTTTCATAGAAATTCTTTACATAGATTTAACAAATTCGATGCTCTTGAACATAAAAAATTTCTTCATTCAGTCTACAACTCGTTCAACTGAACAAAAGGCTATGTATACGCAAAACAAACAAAAAAAAGTAATTCTTATAGTTCCTTATAACCCACAGCAGGCTCATTCTTGATTTTTTTTTTACATAGCCAACAAAGCCAATCTTACTACTCTCAAATTATGTTAATTAATGGTCAATTATGCGCCATTTCCTCTGTTTCCAGAAATGTGGAGGCCCTCTTGCCACCCCTTCAATATTTCTCAGACTGAAAAATTGTCTGAAATATCATCGTGACATAGTATTTTGGAAAAAGAAAACAAAACAAAAATGTATACACGTAAGAGAGCAGCATAAATTTAATAAATTAATGTTAAGCAACAACAATAAAAATAATTAACAATAAATCAACATTAACAACAAAATGTTAATACCTATGAGTCAAAAGAATTTGCCCAATGACGTGATTTCTGAAATCATAAGATATCGTACGGTAACGCGGAATTAACTTTTAAAATATTCAGAATGATAATTGTTTATGACAGATTACGAAGATATTATAACAACCTATAATAGAAACGCCCAGCTAAATCTGTATTACAAGATGGAGTTAAAAAATATCCCTGCTCGTTTGGTCAGTGTCATTACAAGGAAAATATGGAGTGATAGCGAATCCAGCTTAAAAGGGATCAGTTCATTCTCCACCTCAAGCCCAATTGTTCAGGAAATGCAAGCCATTCTGCTCCACCAACCTTCTATCAAGTTAGGATGGCTGAAAGCACATGTAGGCCACAACGGAAACGAGGCTGCAGATTCCCTAGCCAAACAGGCCATTTCTGCAGGTATGCCCGTTCAATACCCAGCTCCTAGAAGCCATCTGAAAAGTATTATAAATGAATTGAGCCTACAGCGATGGCAAGAAGAATGGGACAATGGATCAAGCGGCAGAAACATCCATCAAATCATCTCAAAGGTGTCCTTTAACCCATCATCTTGGAATAGGCTTGACATTATCTTTGCAACTGGCCATGGCCCTTTCCCTTCATATTTCAAGAGATTCCATATTAAAGGATCTGATCAATGTGGCTGCTAAGTAGGCGATCCCCTTCATTATGCCACTAGCTGCCCTCTCACCACATCTTTTCATCTCAAGAAACCCACCCACGACCTAGAAAATATCTGGTGGACCAACATTATGAGAAACAAGATGTCCAAGGTTAAAATTAGAAATCTTGTGCGGTTCCTACAAGAGAACGAGGAATTGATTTCTCCAGACCCAAGCAGTATAAATTTTCGTTTCATTTCTCAGCCAAGCTCTTCTCCAGAATATATTAACTGCAATAGATTTCATCTACTCATGCTCCCCACCGAACACCTCCTTCATCATTATAATATTGTATATAGTTACTTTTTATGTGTATTGATGATATTTTATGTCTTTTTATGTGTATTTCTTTTATCTTAATAAATACTCCCACGTATATCCTTCCAACCGACAGGGAATCCTAGAGATTCCAAGTTCGGGGATATTCTGTGGCGAAAGAAAGAAAAGAAAGTGTCATTACAAGAGGAACAAATTCGAACTTCTATTTTGATGCCATACAACTTAAACATTTGGAGAACCATTTACTGAAATTAAGCGACGAATTACGAAAATCGTCAATATCTTTCATTCACACATTATATAGACTGCATTACAATCCTAAAATAAATATTATATATTTAAAATTTGGTATTTGAAATTCAAAATTTTAAAGCCTTAATAAATAAAACAATGTGCTTACTTCTTATGATTAATCTTTTCCTGTCATAATCGCTTTCGTCAATAATTAAATATGCCATATCACTAGATATTAATTTATTGTACAGAGTGCTTCTATAGAAATTAATTTTATCTTGTAGCATTTGGAAAATATCTTTTATGCCTGAATTATTTAATTATTTATTATTAAGGCTGACAAGAACAATGAATTTTTCAAGCCAGAGAAATATCTTGAAATTATATAGACATTTATAATTAATTATAATTTCATCACATGCCTTATTTTATCTTTGTTTCTTAAAAATATCTAATTAAATCTTATAAACGGAATATTACTTTCAGACAATATAATACAATAACGAAATTATTTCATCGAGTTCAATTAGTTCTTAATTTTAATTAAAAATTTGAGTACTCAAATTTGATCTTGCATTGTGTTAGACTCGCCTTAAATGATGTAATTTTGAAAGAAAACGCACCATTATACTTTTATTCTAATAGAATTAACTTCTCCATTCTCTAGGGGCAGTTGACAAAAAGAAAGTCGTTAGATTTAATTAATTTTTTTTTCTCGCTTTAAATGTGAAACTCATAGCTAGAGCGAATGTCGCAGATGTTTTAACATAATCGTAATTAAGATATTCAATTCTTACTAAAACTTCTATTATATCGTGCGTAAAATTAAATTAGCACACAGCTCTCCATAAGAGCTTTATTAATGTAATTATATTTCGCAGACAATATACTGACCTCCAGATTTCTCAGAAGAATTTAATATTAATCTTATCTTTAATATAAATGTCTTAAAATGTTTTTATACAAATTCACAATTTTTGTACGATCTGGATATAATTTAATCGAAGTGCTGTTCAATATAAGAGGAATATCGCTGCGAACATTT
>JAPMOR010042581.1:0-29602 GCA_026543865.1 Argiope aurantia
TTGCCTATTGTTGAATATTTAGTGCCCTATTCTGCAAATCCTGGGACAACAGTTCTTACTGTTAATCAAGGTATTAAATATTTTTCTACATATATATTTTATTCCATTTTACATCCTATGCATTTTTTTAAATATATTGAATTTATCAAACATACTAAATATGTTTCCTATCTTAACTTAAAGCATAATCTTTTACAAAATATGGATATTTTTAAAAATATGCCTTTTTTTAAAAAACTAACGTGCTGTTAATGATGTTTAAGTGATTTAAAACTTATGATGAAACATTCTTTTATAATTATGTTTGTGATTCCATTATTATGTATCTAAAAATTTTATAATGAATGTTGTTAAGCACGGCATGTGTTTTTAGCATGCTTGTAATTTCAATTTTAAAACTCAATTGCATTGATTAGAATGTTTTTCAAATCGTATGACAAAGTGTTAGTGCAAGTGAGGCACACAGAAATATGATTTTTACAAAAGAGTGTGGAGTCTCACATGCAAAGATGGCGGAATATTTTTTGTCAATGAATTAAATTAAAGAAAAGAATATACCAGATAAAATTTACAACATAAGTTTAATGGATTGCAGATTTAACCGAGTTGCATATATAAAAACTTGTATCATTTTGAGTAGTAAGTCCTTTGAGCAATTAAATATTCCAAAAATTTTTTGTTCTTGATACTGAATCCTATTTGCCTTATCATATTTGTCATGCTACATATGACTTGTAATGCAAACTATCTAATTTTATATAATTGAAATTTTTTGCTTCTGTAAATTTGTATTCCTTTAAATCTGCATTGTACATTTTTATCTGGATATCTTTTTATTTAATTTAATTCTCTGTAGAGTCCCTTGTAGTGGCCCCTTTCCATTTAGGACTCCTTATTCTGCAGTAAAACATGATGTATTTTTGTATGCTGACTTATTTTTAAAGGTTGTCCCATGATTTTGAAAATTTCTTGTATTTGTAAATGAAAAGCATATTTAATAGTTGTAAAAATCTTAAAAAATTACTGTTGATATAAAAAAAAAGGTATACATTTTTATTATGTAAGGGTGATTTTTTAAAATTTTATCTGACTATCATGTTTATAATTATTTATTTAATATTATAATATTCGTAAATATTGATCAGTAATTCAAATTTTCATGCTGTTTTTTGTATCTAGTTTTTGATATTCTGCTGAAATACTATGAAACAAAAGATTGGATTGAATCGCTCAGTTCTAATGTACCTTTAAGAAAAGGCTACTGTGCTCCTGCAAAGAAAGATGAACTTTCTCAAAATATTCCTGACAAAAAATTAACAAACTGTTGTGATCCTATATCAACAGAAAATACTGCTTCTTCTATTAGTTGATGTTAATGTATCTTAGCTTGTGTAACTAAAGTTCTTATTAAAGAAATTTCTTTTAAATGAATAGAATTTTTCATTTTCTATGAATATTTGATATTTTTTCAATATGCTATCCACCTTACATTATTGTACAATTACTTTATGGATCGATAAAGGACATCACATAAATTTTTATAGGAGTATAATTAATATTAAGTAAACTAATAAAAATTTATTCAATTAATTATTTAATATATTATTTAAAATTAAAAAAAATTAAATTGTTTGTCAGTTTGACATGTCAAACCTAATACCCATGGTCCTTCTTATTGTTTGTTGTGATTGCCTTGGTTGTGGATGTTTTCAGCATCAGGTGATTCATGAAGAAATTGAAAAGTTGATTCTTCAATGGCTTTTCAAGATAAAATTCCCTAGCTTTCATTTTGAACATGCGATAAAGTAATGGAAAAAAGAGGAAAAAGAAAAAAATAAAAATAAAAAAAGGTATCTAAAGGGACATGTCTATAGACAGATAAAGGTAGATGGATTCTGAAAAGTACTTTTCTACTGAAAAATGTTTCACTTCTGAATGAAATTACTATTTTTATGAAGGGATTAGTGACATAGTTAAGGTAATAAGCACCTTGGCATAATATGCCTTTTTTGCCACCAGTTGTCATCAGTGGTTTAATGGATATAGATGGTATAAAATATTTGTACAGGGGCATAATATTTGTATTTCAAAAAATGATGTGAATGCAATAAAGTTTTGTCATAATAGCACCACATAAAGCTGTGCATGCATTTGTATGCCCTTGCTCCTGGATTGCTACAGCATTGGGAATAATATTTGAGAAACTTATTCACAGATATTTTTCCTTAAAAAAATTTTTTTTATTCATTTAAAATAATTTTTTTTTAAATTTAAATTATATTTCATGGCATTATAGTTTTAGATAGTTTATTTTGTAAATGGTCATTTCTTTTTACATAAATGAATTGATTTGAATCTTTTGTAACAGTTTTGTTTAGTAAAAAGGAAATATTTATTAATACTATTACTTTTTTTAATTAAAATAAATGATAAAAAATGTGATAAGCGTTTTAATTTTCACCACTTCAAATATAAATCTGATTTTTATCCAAATCAATCACATATGGCTTCAAATTTCTGCTCAAATTGTAAAACACGTTTTTCATACATAAAGTATAATTCTTCTTTATAGACATCCACATGTTCTATCTCAATGGAAACATAATGATTTGGAAATTTGCTTATCCATTAAAGTTTTTTGGAATGAAATAAATTCCATAATTTAACCACCTTTCTCTATTCAATCGCATCCTTACGTTCATGGTGATAAATGATGGTTCAAAAGATTCCCTTCCCTTAATTTAAAAAAAAATTGTGATAAAAATTTTCATTACTTGGAACTCTGTGGAAGGAAATTACTGTCAGAATGTAAGATATGTCAATTATGCAGTGTTTATTCCATGATAGCCTCACATAGATGTAATGAAATGTTCATGTACAAAAATTCTTTTTGTTGCTTCTTTACATTTTAGTATCATCGTTGCTTGCAAAGAATGATGTATCCACATCAAATATACTCATAAAACTCTCATTAAAAGTAAGAGCTTTTATGTTTGTATGCAATCTTTGATAAATTATTTGATTTTATTCTTTATAATTGGCTGAAGAAACATTTTTATCTCTTTATTTTGATTTATGTATTGTAGAGAACAAGATAGATAATGTTTTTCATTCTTTTATTAATAAGATTGAAGAACACACTATACATGATTTTTTCGTGAAATATGACATGTTCCAAAACAGTCTTCATTAAATGTTTTGTTGATAGATTTATTAATTTGCTTTTTTTATGAAAAAAATTAATGAATACAGTGTAAATTATAGAACACGATAAAAAAATATTATTAACAAATAATTTAGAATTAATAACTCCTTTTAAAATGAAATTTATAAATATTTCAAAGGATATATTCGAACATACCATGGTCACTGAATATTATAATTGAATAAAATGTGTTTTGTGATTTAATTAAAAAATACCATATCATTAAAGAATCCTTTATGATTGTTTTTTTTAATGTTTAAGTACTCTCAAATCTTAGCAAAACTGTTCAGTAAAATGCATTTTTTTCTTGAGACAAGCATCAAGAAAATTATATCAAAATCCTGATTATTATATGGTTTATTAATAATTCATATTCTATATATTTCGTAAATTCTTTTCTATTATCATATTTTACAATCAATTCATTTGAACGGAAGGGTAAAAATTACGGCAATTTCTTCAGTTTTGGTAGAATTATGGCAGAAAAGTCATTTACTAAGTGATTGACAGATGTTTGAAAATTGCGTTTTTAAATTCTTAGCAGATGTTTGAAAGCATTTTTTTTTAAATCTTTGACTGATAAATGAGATGATTTTTTTTTTGTATTTTTTTTCTTCGAATTTTCACGATTTTGATTCATTTTAAGTCAATAAATGATTATATATTATTCTGCCTTAAAATTTTTTCATTTTTTAGAAGGCAATTTAATTTCATACCTATACTTGCTCATAAGTCGGCTATTGAAAGTATTATATTAAGCTTTTATCACTCAGCTAAATATCAAATTGTCAAGCAATCATCGTATTTTCTCACATGACTGCTTAATATTTTCTATTTTGGCTATATAAAAATGACTTGCGAGGTTTGTTCAGAAAATATCTGACCATAATTTTTGATATTTAAGCAAATTAAACTAGGAAAGCTTAATTTGGTACACATGTGTCCATAGCTTGTGTGTTCATACTTGTTTCTTCTTCTTTTTCTCTTCAGTAGCTATCAGGCGTTGATATATAGCTGATATCAGAGTTCACGGTATCGGACTTTTGCTTCTGTGAAATGTCTGAAAAAACATCCACAAAACCACTGCAATAAATTTTCATACGCTTAGCAATTCTCAGCGGAAATGATCTGCAATATTCAGCAGGCCTTTGAGGACGAGTTCAATCCCTTCAAAATCTGTCGCAGTTAGTGAAGAGTGAGACATGTACTGGTAGTCCATTAACAACAAGAAATAAGATCATCATTGATCAAATGATAGCGTTCTAATGATATAGAACCAACAAGAATTATTATCCGCATTGGATTCGTTCCTGCGAAGGTTATACGAAAGTTGCCAGCAATGAACAGAAGTAATTATGCTTGAAGATCGCGGTAGACATGTTGGAGTCAATAGTCATTCCAACTTTCTCACAACAAATCCTGTATTTATGGGTACGACCCAGAAATCAAGAGCACCACTCATCACACTTTAGACATGCACAATCCTTGAAGTAAAAAGAATAAGGTAGACATAACAGAGTCATGCTTCCTTCCTTTTTTTTCCCCCACTCAAGTGCATGGTTTATCATGAATAAGCCCACACAGCACAATCATCATCTAAAAGTGCTACCAAGAAGGTTTACGGCTTCATCATGACACTAAAATACCCAAAAGATTGCTGATATAAGCAATGGACACAGTCGAAGGTAACGCATTTTTACTTTCTTTGCATTTGATAGATTATCGTACAGCCAATAACAACATACATGTGATTCTCCCTACATCACCTTTCATATGACTTTTAACCATATGAAAGGAAACCCTGGAGGGAACAAGATTTCATTTTGGAAGGACATCGTGCAAAATGGGATTGATCAGCTGCCGACCATTTCAGAAGCAGTGTTCAGCCACTGAACAGTTTGAAAAACGCCTATAAACGCTGCCCAAAGGAACCTGTGATTCTTCCTATTCTCCAGATATGGTTTCGTGTGACTTCTACTTTTCCTCAAGTTGGAACTGTTCCTGAAGGGAACCAAATGTAAGTTTAGAAGTATATTAAGAAAATGTTTTTGACCAGTTGCTGAAACCAGTTCAGAAACAGTGTACAATAGCAGAATTATTGAAAAAGTATGCATCTGCCCAGTGGACTATTAAAAAAAAATCGGAGTAAGATTGCTAATAATTGTGAATGCGAATAATTTCTATGAATAAGAATCTTTTTGAACAAGTCTCGTATTCTTTAATGCATGTTCATGAAAGCCCGCAGCGACAAAGTAAATCAAATGTTGTATCGTACATAATGTAAGGTAATAATGTAATTTTGCTGAACTATAATTTTTCTAATTGTATTTTGTACTTTCCTTTGTGTTTTTATGATTTCAGTTCAATAACAATAAAAATAACGCTTGTTAATACTTAGGATCAGATGTAAGTTTGCTTAACGTTATCATTTAAAGCTGATTCTTGCAAAGACCTGATGTTTTTGTTCTGATTTGTAACCGTTTTTTTTTTTTTTTTTTTTTTTTTTTTTTGAAAATCCTGATTACCCTAGTTGTGAAATTGACGACTGATGCTGGCCTATTTCGTCTTTTATACATTTTCGTTTGAGGGGGAGGGGAAGAGGAAAAGAGACTGCATAGCTCATATAAATTATGATTTTCGTTTCAGAGTAAGG
The DNA here is from genome assembly GCA_026543865.1 of Argiope aurantia. NCBI lineage: Eukaryota > Metazoa > Arthropoda > Arachnida > Araneae > Araneidae > Argiope > Argiope aurantia. The sequence goes on from JAPMOR010042581.1 coordinate 5,859, forward strand.
ATTTTTAAAAACATGTCACTAGGATTCTTCTCATAATCTTAAATTATTTCTGTTTATTATCTTATGCTTATATTCTAGCATTTGACACAAATCTTTGCCATTAATGTGTCTGCTATCGCAAATTCTTCGAAATTATGCCATCTGCGATCGATATTCTTAATATAAAAAACCTTTTAGAGTTCCTTAATGTCTACATTAGTTACATATTTTTTTGAACAATGAATACAAATTTTATCGAGGCAGTTTTAATATTTTTTATATTTTAAAGAAATAATAAAACTGCCTCGATTTTATTATCTTTTTTATTGTGACATAAAAAAATAAGACAGTAAGACATAATTCGCTTTTGACTTGAATGAGGATTAGAGAAGAACGAAATATTATTTTGAAACAATTTAAATTAAATAAGTTGCGATAGTACAGATAATGCTATTTCTGACTTTCCATAATTTAATAAATTTATACAAATCGAATCAGGCGTACTCTTTAAACTTAACTTCTTTCTTTTTCTGGAGCACTTTCTTAGGAAATTGGATAAAATATCTGATTAAAGTATACTGCGCTAACATAATATTATTAGAATTTCCACTGAAGAATAAGAGGAAGATTTTCTATGTTTAGTAATATAATGATTTTAGAAAATTTTCGCCAAATTTTTATAAACTTGTGCATATACGAAATTTTGTTGTTTCAATTGTTTTTGAGGAATTCTAAGTTGTTAGTCATTTAATATGCGCTAATATTGAAGAATAATACTTTTTGTAAAATACCAAATCCGATTTTAGGGCTAAATCACAGAGTACTTGGACTCTGAAGTTCTTAACCTTTGGATCTAGCAATGTTGAAAGTAAAAGGCCATACAGGTGCAATTACATCAGTTAGCAGTATTAAAGGAGCCTACCGACTTCTGCCCTCGGGTGCTCAGGGGTCTTTACCCTCAGAAGCTACTGCATCCCCTTTCCGTGGTAACGCGGAGACGACATCATCATCATCATCAAAGGAGCCTCTCAGATTTCAATGATGGAATTGATGTTCGTTTGGGGATATTTAGTAGGATTGGGGTGAGGAATAGATAAACTCTTAAATTACTGCTTAAAATTACACACAATCGTACAAATTGCTTGTCACCTCCAAATATTATTTCGTATTCATAAAACGCCGCATAGAATTGGATGTTAAAGTAAAGATATGAGTTGCAGCGAGACTTGGCTTAGTTTCGATTTATAAGATTAGTTTGACGCTTTAACGGGTGTTATTTTTGATTTTTATTTTGAATTATGAAATTGTAATTTTATATAATATACCATTGTAACCTTTTTCAAATGAAATATTTATTTGAGAAAATCTGTATTATAATTTACAGAATATCAGCTATCTTATTTTTTATAGATAAATTTGAGCCGACGTTTTGATGCATTCAAGGCAGGTTTGCATGTGAATTAGCCGATATTAGATATTCGATTGATCTGGCTTTTTAGAATTTTTCGATTAACTATATTTCCGAATGTAAATTTTATAATTAATTTTGTTTCACGATACTTAACTCTTTTTCTTTGACATGAAATACCCATGAGTATGTGATGCATTTGCAATGTTAATCAGGTAACAACAGAGACTTATATGAATGATATTTGTTTTATTACGTGAAAAGCTGAACTAAAAATATCGCAGATAATTTTTTATTTTACAAATGTAATTGATATTTGATTTTGATGAAAATATTAACTTTTACAAGTGCTTCATATGATTCCGTAAATAATGAATCCGTTTTATTGTAATGATAATGAAGGAAAACCAGGTTTATTTATTCGTCCAAATACTTTGAAGATTTTGGGACTGAGTCATCGAAAAGAGCATACTTGTGATCAAAATAATGGGAATTAACTGTAATGGAAAAACAGTCGTCAACAAACAGTCAAGGAAATCGGAATCTTTTAAAGATACTAGAGTAATTGATGTAAACATTTACAATTTAATGTATACATATTCTTGATATTCAATTTTTTTTGATTAATATATAAATACTGCAGCAAATAAACTTGTATAAAACAAAAGATACAACCTATGTTTAACCCTACATTGCACGATTTTTTAAAAATTTCTTCGTAATTATGTTAAACTATATAAATAACATTCGAAAAACATAAAAAATATTTAACTATTAATTTTGAATTGAAATTTAGTTAAACTTAACTCACCTCAATAAAAATTCAAACCACTAAAATAGTTAACAATTTTGTTAACGATTGTATTTCTTTATTTAAAACCTGTCTTCTTTTAATTAAAATGTATTTTTAAAATTAATTTATTAATCCTTTGCACTTGGGTGTATTCTCTCATGCACTATCTTGAATAGTGCATCATTTAATTTTGTTAATTTTGATTGTTAAAAGTGTCTAAGAATAGTAAGGATATATATATATATATATAATTAGCAGCTGCGCGGCTGAATAGAAGAAACTTTTCTAAATTTAGGTCTTCGATTTATTTCACCATGAGAGGCATAATTTTCATACAAAGAAAAAGAGAGGCGTCAATATGTCAGTCTATATAGCGACACAAGAGTAGAAGAGACCAAAAATGTTCCCTCAGTCAGTTTTACAATGAGATTTTGATAGGGATTTCTTTGACACGTGTCAATTTCGGAGAGGGAATCTTAGGTATCTTTGAAAGAATGTTGTAAACATTAAGGAAATTATTTCTTCACTCGGAGAGTTAGAAATGCTGAGGCATGCAATTTTATAGATCACCTGTATAATTAATTAAATGAAAAGGAATTGGATCAGCAAATTTGTCCATTTTAGAATGAAGATAATATAGGCTAAATTAAGATAAAAATTAAGAAATTAATAAGGATTTAAATTAGATTAAGTGATATTATATATAATTTAATTCTCTTAGAAATAAATAAGTCTTTGTATTAGAGGAATAATCATGTACAGAATTACTTTTCCGTGAGCAAAGGGTTACTAAATTATTCGACTTTAATCTAAAATAGAGAGGATCCTAGTATACATCGCTGCGCAACGTAGGGTTAAAATCGTGTATTGTTTATAATAAAAAGAAGATCATCACATATTAAGAAGTCCACATCCATGAGCTGAGCTCGAAATGACTGTTGATAACTGGCGATGATAGTGCAGTGCGATGGTGATTCTCTTGCGAAGATGGTCATGATTGATAGATGATGGGCCGGCAATGAGCCAGTGGGCTTGACCAGTGTCCAGTAGAGGTGCATCGCAGCCGGGGGGCTCCCAGAACTCTAAACCCGTGCAGGCATTCCACTGTCACCATCTCTCCGATGTCGTAGTGGAATTTAGTCGGTACCACATGACCGTGGGCGGGCTCACCCGGGAATTCGCAGGCAGGCTTACCTAAAAGAGGATTAACGTCAGGTTACTCGGAGCAGGTCATTACGGCTAAGTTTTGGAAGGATATCATTTAGCTCCTTTAAGTATACTAGATTGTTTTGCAAATAGAAATGTTCATTCAATAGTTAAACTCAATGGTAAACTAAACCTTATAATTGCCTATAGACAATGCAGATTTCTGGATTCCTTTTCCTCTGCAGACTTTCAAAACCAAAATTTATTAGTATCGATTTTAATTAAATCTTTATATAAGCAGTTTTATATAGCAAACTTTGACGAATTTAAATAACAAAACAGTAGCCATGGGATATGTTTCAAAACTCATATTTTGAAATTTAAATCTTGTATCCTAATTTTCGCTTTAATGAATACTCATTACCTAAAATAATCAATGTATTTTTATTCACTGTATTTCAAAAATTATGATAATGAACTTCTGCTACTATGAAAATAAGCAAATACTCTTAGTGAAGGGAATCATTCTGATTTCTTTTTTCGAAAAATTTCAAACGTTATATTTGCTTTCTTTTCATTACCCATCACACTCATTTTACTGAAACAAGAATGTGTTTCCTGTACAGCTGGTAATATGCAAATAAAAATTTAATATCTGCTTCTTCTTCACTTAACTGACAATGAGAATGGCATTTTTGGCATTTTTTAAAATATGCTATTTCAAAACCCGATGATTATCTAGTAATTATCTTTAATAATAATTTTCTTTTTTGATTTCTTATAATTGCTTAAGAGCTGAATGCAACGTCATTTCATATCTCCCAACAAGATTTCTATGAGAGGTTTTGTTTACAAGACAGCAATATTTACTTACAGATGGGTGGGGGGAAAGTCCACTCTCCCTGGTCATTGCAGACCGTGATGGACTCCCCAACGAGGACGAATCCGGCGTTGCAGGTGAACTGCAGGAAATCGCCTGTCAAGTATCTGCCATTGTCCAGCACTCTTCCATTGTTGGGTGCCAAGGGCGGCTCACACTCGATGGCTGCGAATGAAAAATGTGTGTTTGTATGCAGATATGATTACCCACTTTTGTATACAGATATGATTACTCTTGATTACCCACTTTGAGGTATAATTGCTCAAACTATTGATGAAAAAATTTAAATGGTAATCCAAAGTTCATTGTGACATTCTGATAGTTTACTTTGCAAAGGATTAGGATTGTTTAAATTCTCTATTGCATGTTGCACCCTATTATCATAAAATATATTGTACGATATTCCCACGATGTTGCTCGATGTTCTGAATGTCGGCCAATGCCGGTAAGATATAGCAATGCTGTTCGGTATTTTGTGCTAATAGGGCACATACCTATGTACAATTTTTAATAATAAGCTTGAAATGGTACTCAGTTCCTGATTTCATGCCCACATACATTTATAATTTAAATGCACTGGAACAAGGAAACCTCCAACATGTAATTTGAGTAAGAATAAAAATCAAACTCTTGAGATTGATTTTAATTCGCATTCCATGCGGCTGATGTTGAATGTTATTACTCTCTTGCATTGAGAATTGCCTATCACAATTCACTGATTGACACCTCACGAAATCTCCTAAACATAATATCCAGATATTTTTAACTTGGCAAGCAATAACAATAATTTTTGGAGACTCATTCTCTAATAACGTAAATAATTTCAAAGAAGCTGAGCATTCGAACGCTTATGTTAACTTTATCGTCATAGAAAATAATTATTTTTAGATAGAGCTCTGTTTTAATTGGGTAGACTGTTAAGCTTTGATTATAGATTGAGATTGTTAAGCTCCAATTATAAATTTGAACTATAACAAGAAATTGTGTCAGTCAGGAAGACACTATCTTTATTCCCTAAAATCCCTCTCATTGCATCAGACTATCCCTTTAATCGAAGAGGGCTCATTTAATCGTTAAAAGTTTTCGCAACAAAAATCAAAACTAAGAGACAGTTTTTAAAAGAGATTGTTGGATATAATACTTTTCTTATTATCATTATTGTTGTGTTTTAGAAAGTTCGTGGATTGAATTGACTTTAATTAAGACGACACAAATAGAAATTTATTTATGGTAGTTATTTACAAATATTTACTATTAATAAAGCAAAAAAAAAAAAAAAAATCCAGGATTCAGTAGACTACAACAGCAACCTATTATCTCTCTTACAAAGTAGGGAACAAACTCAAGATGTACTCGGCAAACGGGTCCAGATTTCTGTTCAGCAGTTTAGTCGTGGTAAGAAGCAAGCAATAATTTTTTTACTCAATGAAAGCAGAACAGCAACTTCTCTTTCCGAGATTGCAATTGGTCTTTTATATATTTCCCTAAGACTTCCGTATTTTTTAGAAAAGAGTAAAGATTTCGTGAATCCAAGTCGCAAAATGTATTCCCAATCATTATAAATGTCACCGAATTGCGTGTCGAAACCTCATCAAGAAGTCGAAATATTTTCAATTTACGGTTAGTTGTTTGATGTTTTATGGTGCAATAGCCAGTCTTGGCTAAACTGCTAAACTAACTGCTAAACTGCCAGTCTTGGCTAAACTAATATATAAAACCAATGTTTTCAATTTACAGAATTTTAACAGTATTATTATGTGCTCCACCAACACCTCCAAATGTACAAAGCCTCCCCTCTGGCTGAAATACGAGCGGTTCAATCAGGAAGAAGTTTGATGAATAGCAACTAACTGCGAGCTAGCAGGTGCGTAGATTGCCTTCAGACCGTTGCCGGTAGCTTCCCATCTTCTGTATTTCTTTCAGTAAGCTATGTATTAGACAGATAGCGCATTGGTTTTTTCATAAATCGATACTCTTTTCAATAAAATAATGCTTCAACTGCAAAGAAATTTGTGATAATGATTCAAAAGTGTCCATTTTTAAATTTTCGGAGGATGAAAAATTAAAATTTATATTGCGAAGGATTCACAGGCACCTTCGCAAGGATTCAAGCTAAGCAAAATCTCAAGAGTAAGCACAGCTATTCAATGATTCTCTTAAAAGATACTGTTACAAACCTGCAATTCTAGTTCCTAGCATAGTTGGTTCCATCATCAGAAATATTATTTTACAGTCATCTGTATTGGAGTTTTTTTTTACAGTTCATCAGAGTTTTTTATTTTACAGTCATCTGTACTGTAGTTCGGGTGTCGCGTCGGAGGTCCCAGAGCTTGGCGACCATTTGGCAACTTGGCGACGAATTTGGTAACTTTGGCGCCAAAATAGATTATAGCCGAAACATCGAGATTTTTCCCGATCCGTCTAGTAGGAACCGAGATACGCCACGAAAGTTCCTGATTGGTTGAGAGACTTCTAGCCCCACCTCCTGAGACCTATAAAAGGAGGCAGCCGCAGCTGCCAGAGTAGTAGTAGTCGTAGTCGGAATCGACGGAGAGGAGTAGTCGGAAGCGACAGAGAGGAGTAGTCGGAAGCGACTGTAGGCGTGGTCGGAATCGACGAAGCAGGCAGAGTATTTGTAGAGAGTAGTCGAATCGACGATGAAGTGTAGTCGGAATCGACGGTGAAGAGTAGCCGGAATCGACGGTGAAAAGTAGCTGGAATCGACGGTGAAGAACTGGTCTTGCAGAGATTAGCAGAGCAGCGACGGAGTCACGCTAGTGCTGAACTAAGCTGTACTCTACTGTCTGCAGTAGAGTTTTGTTGTGTGCCGCTGTTTGCACGTCTCGTGGCTGAAGATGATTGTCTTCTCTGTGCTGTTTATAGTTGACCTCTTTTTACTGTCCTGTGTGTCTTCGTGTACACAAACGTCGTTGTTTTTATTCTACTGCCGCCTGCTGATTGAGCGTTCTACACACCATATAACTTCCACTATCCAAACAAACCACGGAAATTTCGTAACATTTTGGTGTCAGAAGTGGGATAGTGGTTAATAGTGTATGGTACTGACGAGAACCCAAGCAAAAATGGCTGATAGCGGTAATGGTGAGTTACTGGCTCTGTTGGCTGAGATGAAGAAATCTATGGAGGGGATGAAGAAAAGACAAGATGAGATGAAGCAAGGACAAAAGAAACTTTTTCAAGAAATGGAAGCCTTCACGGAAGAAATGAAAACCGGATATGTAGACATGAAGAGTGAATTGAAGAAAGGTCTTTCGTCCTGGAAAGAAATTTTAGAAGATAAAGTTAACAAAACTGAAGACATCCAAGTTATCAGAGAAGAAATGGAAGGAAGCAGCGAGAGCCAAATGGAAGAAAAGACTGAAGATCGAATGGAGACCGATGTCACTGAAAAGGAGCTTAGCCATCCGGAGGATGAACCGAAGTTTAATAAGGAGAAGAACGAACAGGGAGAATGTCAAATAATTGCGGAACCGAAACAGTCTTCTCCGAATGAGTCCCCTGAAGTGGAACCGAAAGTGCAGGCGCTTGATGATGGAGAAGATGGACTTTCTTCGGACGGGTCTGTTGGAGGCGACCCGTGCTCGATGCCTATGGATGCAAGAGTTAATGCGACCTTGTTTGGATTGAATTTGTCCCAAAGATTAAAGGGACTACCTCTCTACAAGCCTCTTGATATCTCCTGGCATAGTGACACGGAAGAAGACTACGTGGCTGGAATCGCTGATCCCTGTAGTCACGATCTCAATTTCCTCCAAGAATTCGGATTTGCTGTGGATTTTCCGAGGAGTGTCATGCAAATAGGAGCTGATGAATCTGCTGTGTATCCGATCAAGTTGTGTCGTTGCAGAAGAGCCCTTCCCGTAAAGGAAGATGTACTCTTCAGAAGATCCAGTGTGGAGAGCTGCGGACAATTCTCAAGTCTCGGAAATAGGCGGAGATATTTCCGCAGAAGCTTTGGCGATGAAGGCGAATACCTGGCTTTCGAGTGAACTTCAGAAGGCACCGTTGGATCATCCTGATACACGATTGGTTCGATGGAAGAAGTTTAAAGTGACCAACCGAAAAGCCTGGCAAGAATTCATTCTGGAGGCCTCTACTACGATGCAGCGTTTCGCTCCATAGGACACATTGCATTTTAAGAAGAGAAATGAAGTCTGGGTGTACAATCCGAAATGACGAAGAGGTCCGTGTCAAAAGCATTAAGAAGGTTAGGATGAATCTTTAATCGCCGCCAAATTAGTAAACGATGTCATCTTCGAAAGACCGGAAGTCGCCTAAAGCATCGTGATCACATCATTCGGAAGCCTACGCTGGCTGTTGGATTGAAGTATGACTGCCGGGACGTCAGTGTTCGAAGAGGGGAGCAATGTTATAAACTTGCAATTGTGCTTCCCAGCATAGTTGGTTCCATCATCAGAAAGATTGTTTTACAGTCATCTGTATTGGACGGAGTCCGGGTGTCGCGTCGGAGGTCCCAGAGCTTGGCGACAAACTTGGCAACCATTTGGCAACTTGGCGACGAATTTGGCAACTTCGGCGCCAAAATAGATTATTCCCGAAACATCGAGAATTTTCCCGATCCGTCCAGTAGGAACGAACGTTGCTGATTGGTTGAAAGGCTTCTAGCCCCGCCTCCTGAGACCTATAAAAGGAGACATCCGCAGCAGCCAGAGTAGTAGTAGTAGTAGTCGGAATCGATGGAGAGGAGTAGTTGGAAGCGATAGAGAGGAGTAGTCGTGGTCGGAATCGACGAAGCAGAGCAGTTGGAGAGAGTAGTTGGAATAGACGGTGAAGAGTAGTCGGAATCGACGGTAAAGAACTGGTCTTCCAGGGATTAGCAGAGCAGCGACGGAGTCAAACTAGTGCTGAACTAAGCTGTGCGCTACTGTCTGCAGTAGAGTTTTGTTGCGTGCTGCTGTTTGCACGTCTTGGCTGAAGATAATTGTCTTCTCTGTACTGTATATAGTTGTCGTCTTTTTGCTGTCCTGTGTGTCTTCGTGTAAATGAACGTCGTTGTTTTTATTCTACTGCCGACTGCAGATTGAGCGTTCTCCACACCATATAACTTCTACTATCCAAACGAACTCCGGAAATTTCGTAACAATACTATTCATATAATTTTCAATTTTTAAAAAAAATTATATTTGAATGTATAAATGTGCTCTATTTTTAGCTTTCAACAATGAATAATGTTATTTATAACAGTTTGAACTTTTTCTTTTATTTTCTCTTTGTTTCAGCTGAAATTTATAGAATTTGTTTTTAATTTATTAATAAATTGAAAGATTGATTCAATAATAATCTTGTATATCACCACATAACTATAGATATACATGTTTATCAATAACATAATTCATTCTTAAAATATAATTTTAATTATTTATTTATATTTTTTCTTGTTATAAGTTAATATTATATGTTTAACAATAAAAATTTCAGTCTGTTTTAATAAGAATTTAATTAATCTTTAACTTAGTATTCTATAATTTTAATCGCGGTTATTAAATCAACTGTATAACCAAAAAGTAAATAAATATACAAACATGATAAATGCAACATCTCAATTCATGAATTTTGAAAACGTACATTAAAGAAAACAAAATTATAATGCAGTATTTTTTTAATTTGTGGTCATTTATCTACGTCTTAAAAATAATTATATATATAATTTCATCCTTAGTTAATTCTAATTTATCTTCCACATTTTTCTATGTCCATGAACTGAATTTTAGAGAGGAAGATGTTATAAAGAATATGGTATATTTTCATGAAGAAAGTGGCTTTATTCTGATAATTTATTTTTATGTAGTTTGTTGTATATATATATAATAGAGTTAATTAATGATGTTGTGTGCATCTTGTATTATAACATGTGTGTTTGCTATGTCATTTCTCTATATATCTTTCTAACTTACTTTGCATAAAATAATTTTATTGACACAATTGAAGTTCATTCAAAAATTTAGAAAGCCACGACTTGTTTTTATCATGTAAAAATCTTTTTAAATAAATGGACTTAAATTATCTTATTCATGGTATTTTCTATGAAATTTATGATAAATTGTAATAATTGCATTCCAGAATATCTCTTAATTAGTTTTGCATCTTGTCAGAGCTTGCATACTTTATTTAAAAATGTTTTTAAATAAAATGATTTAAACTGTTTTATTCATAACTGTTTAAGATTTATCAGAGAAATTATATAGATATTGCACTCCAGAATAAGTTTTGATTTTAATTTTTCTTCTTGTGAGAGGCTTGTATACTTAAAGCAAAAATGTTTCTGAATAAAATGGTTTAAAATTTCTTATTTATGACAATTTTTTTTAAAGATTTATGAGAGAAGTTAGATATATAGTGCACTTCAGAATATCTTTTGAGTTTTTCTTCTTGTGTGACCTTACATATCTCATGCAGAAATGTTTTTAAATAAAACTGTTAAATTATCTTATGCATGCTCTTTATTGAAAAAAATGGGAGAAATAATATATATTAGTTCTCCCGAATACTCTTAAATTAGAGTCCTATAGCTACTTTTAAATGATGCATTTTATAGATATTTCACAATGTAGTTGCTAGAATAACATTTTAAAAATCTGATTTGAATTTTAGGAAATATTATAAAGATAAAATTAGTTTATATTTAATTGTATTTTATAACAGCCAAACGATGTTTTTGCTATAGAAAAAACTTGAAGCTACATCGTTTTCCCCGTTAGGCTATTGAGATCGTCATACTTCCTTGGGTGACTCATTCCAGCCGTCTGGAGGCTTTGTACTTTAGGAGGTGTTGGCTCCACTCAGCAGTTTCGTTGTGTTCAGAAATAACTACGATCGTTCTATTTTTTACTCAATGAAAGCAGAACAGTAATTTCTCTTTCAGCAATTGTAACCAGCCGTTTTTATATTCCCAAGAGAGATGCCAAATTTTTCAGAAAAAAGTATAAATTTCGAGATGTCAAGTCGAAAATCGTAAAAATATATCATCGAATTTTGTGCCTGAATCTCACGAAGGAGCCAAAATATTTTCAATTTACGGACGGTTGGTTGATTGGCTGTTTGGTGCTCTTTAGCATAAGTGCCAACCTTGGCTAAACTGCGCCAATCAAAAGTTAAAATATAAACCAATACTTTCAAGTCACGGAATTTTTAACTGTATTATTGTCTGCCTCACAATAAGTTCATTTGATAATTTGATCATTTTCAAGAAAAAAGAAAAAACACCAATAAATGTAGAGAAGTACTTTACATAAACTGAGATTAATTGTAGGCTCTCTATACATTAAAAGGTAAGCGCAACATGCAATCCTCATCAAATATACATATCTATTATTGACAGTGATGCTGTTGTCATATAGATCCAAACACCATTGGATAATACCGTGATACTCTCTCAAATTTCAAAGCTCTCGAACAAGTTTATTTCATTTCAAGTTTCTCTTTTTTCATGCTTTTCGATTCTTCAGATATGCTTTGAGTAGATGTTTTTTGACGGATACAGAATTGCAATGGTCACAATTTATTGACCTTCGATGGCCCAAATGTGTTTACCTCAATCTACAGAAGTATCAATAAATAATATTCGTATTTAATCGCTAGTTTTGTTTAAGTATTGTCCTAGAAAGAAAAACTATGAATTATTTTTCTGAAAACAAGCATTAGACATTAAAACAGCTGGTTTGGACCCTTGGATGTGTTAAACTGAATGTAAAAATAACTTCCCTTTCAAATCCCTTGAAGTTATTTCTAGATGATGGGACAGAGTTTCATTTTGAAATTAAATTTCACTTTTTACCTTCACAGTAGGGTGGTGAATCTGACCATGTTTGATTCTTCAGACAAATGATAACTGGGGATCCAACGAGTCTGTATCCCGTCGGGCATGAGAACATCACACGAGACCCGTAAGTTCTATTGTGAGACTCCACTCTGAGGTGAGTATCTTCTGGGTTCAACGGCGGACATTGGATCACTGGAAATAGATAATTTAAGAATAAAATATTCTATATAAAAAGTTAAATGCCTTTTTTTTTCTATTTTTGATTAAATACTTTGTAACAAAAATTTTGTGAATAAAAGGTAGGAAATGTATATAATGAAAATTAAAGTGGAATCTCACCCTCGCAATAAGGTGGCGTTTCTGACCATGATCCCGAAGCCGAGCACGTGATCTCTTCTGGTCCAATCAGATTGAAGCCTTCCATGCAGGCAAACCTCGCCTGACTGTGCATCTTGTTGCCTTCTACTGCCATCACGCGATTACGATCAAGAGAATCGATGGCAGGGCATTGAATGTCTGGAAAAAAGAAAATGATCAACATTGCAAGAATTTAGATTAACATCTATAGTATTATGGAATTCAAAACACAAAATCTAAAGCTAGCATATCGATTTACCTGATAACTGGCATTTCGCCTTGCGATATATGTGAATTACTGGACGACGTAACGAATAACAGGAGTCCTAAACACATAAACTGCGATCTAAAAAACTACGAATTTATCTATTTACCAGATCTTGGCATTTAGATAGAAAACAAATAAAAAAAAATAGCTCAAGACCGAACTCAATTCATGTGAATCTAAGTAAGCGCTTTGTCCAATATAAGCGCCCTGCAACAGCGACACTTTATTAGTATATAAGTAATGCGGAAATCTTGAAGACCATTTTGTCGAAATTGGCTGTCTATTACGCTTTAATATTTTGATGAATGAACATCTTAAAGGCATACTATCATTATACTAAATCACATCCCGAACTTCATTTTCCAACCCATGTCCTCTTCCTTATGAGTTGCTTCTCCCAGAGAGGGATAGAATATAAGGCTAGCATAAATTTACAGGATGTACCTGAAAAGAGGCTTAGTCTCAACAAATGTCAAGCATAATGCTCAAATCGCGCTGTATGTGCGACACTGTTCTAGGATTATGTCCAAATAGTGTTCTAATTCATTCCAAGAGGCATTCCTTCAAACGGATGTTGCCTAAAATGTTCATCACAAGACTAATGACTCATTCTTTCTGTTTTTGATGACTAAGCTTCGCCATAACTTGGCAAATGTTTATATTTTTATGGATCTCAATGTATGTATCTTTAGATCAGTAATGAATGGGCGCTACCGGAACCCTACCAACAGAACTTATGGCCTTTAATAGAAATGTGGCATAGCCGTTGCTGCACCCTCCTGAAAAGCGAGAACCTCTTACTTTCCAACAGATCTTCTTTTCCTGATACTTGAGATGCCCCTCTTAAGAAGTCTAATGCTAGCATGAGTGATGCATCGGATTTTAAAAGCTTTTTTTATTCATAAGGCTTGAAATGGATGATGTAAGATGCACGATTCATTCATTTTCTACTACATAGTACTTATTCATAGTCTGTGTGTGTCAAGGTTCAGATGTTGCACCTAAAAAAATCATTCGTTCAATAACAGACTTTCGTAAATATTAAAAAAAAGAAAGAAAGAAAGAGCGATGCGTTCTTTCATTTCCTGTAATTCAGCTTCACCTAAACTTTGCATGTTTTTTTAATGTACTTCAATGGTCTCTCACTTTTAAATAAAAAGCTATAAATTCCAATGAATAATTTATAGCATCCTTGCATCATCGAGGCATTTATATATAATCTTTTTACATTTGGTTGATTTCATATTCCATCCATCGCACATCCAAATAGGAATTTTGAAAATCTTCTATGCCGAATATAGTTTTACATCCTGTTGATAATTTTTTTTGTATATCTTTATAATTACGTAAACAATTTCTACTTCAAAAACTACAAAACAAATAAACAATTTATGAATAACTTCAGATTAATGAAACAGAAAATGCAATGCATTTACCTGAAAATTTAAAGAAGTTATAAAACAAGAAATTTAAAGTAAAGAATCATTAAACTGTAAACAGCTAAATGAGCTTACTTCTGACTCTGACATGAACTTCATTGGAGTGTCCCTTTGGCGTGGTGCAAGTAAAAATACCGTCATCAGTGTCTTTGGCATAATAAATGGACAGCCTGTACTTCCAACCCCTTTCCTCGGCAGAGATTGCCCATGCACTCGGATACTGTCTTCCGTTGGCCATCAGGAAAGAAAAGAAAGAAAAATACATCGGGCTATCATTAAAAGAGATTAAATTTATGTTTTATATTTATTTTAACCCATTATTAATATATTTTTCTATAAAGATCAAATGGTTAAGATATGACATTTCTAAAGAACATGAATTGGAAGAAGAAAATTATGAGTTCTTAATCCCGATGCTAATTTCTTAATCAATATTATTTGAAAGCTAGTAGATATATATGTATTTTAATCAAATTATTCATGACCATATGAATGGAGTGGGGCATACCTCACCAACCCTTTTCCAATCCCCTCAGTGAATATTTCGCTAAAGCACCTTCAGGCCCGTAAAGAGGTGATTGCTTACCAAGAATGAAGGCAAAAGGACTGACCTCAAAATGACATTTCAGAATTAGAATGGCAGACGATACTCTGCTATGTACATAAAAATTAATTTAATAATAGGACTTTTAGGCCTGATTAAAAATTATGATAATTGTTAGTTATTGTGCGTAGTGATGTCTAGTAACTACAGTTCGTCAGACTCTCGAAAAGTGTATTAGATAATGATATAAAAATCTAGTGAATTTTTAAAAAGAAAAAATACATAAAGATATTGAAGTGAAAGCTTATAAGCCAGTTAACAACTACGCTGCACGAGAATTGCTTTGGTATCCTGGTCATGTTACTGGACTGCGAACCACAAGGTCCCAGGTTCTATCCTCACGCATCACAATCCGTTACAGTATTTTCAGGAATAGGGATGAAAGGTCATTAAAACGAAAAAGTAACATAAATATTACGTAGCGTGTGTCGATGGAAAGACACGGATTTGGCAATTCTATTATGGTCTCTGGATCGTCTTGGAACACCTGAACACACTGGAAACATTTTACACCTCTCTGTTCATTCCAAACCTCTCTTTCCCCATACCATTCTAAATGGAAGTAAGAATAGTCGGATATTCAACCTGCTTCGCGATGTATCAATTCAGACACGCTTTTCATTGTCGATCCCTTGACTTGAAATCTTAGATTTCCATAGCATGGAATGATAGTCAATGACGGTTTTAATTAAGATTTTACGCCGTGCTCAGTTTACTGTTTAATTCAAACAAAGAATAAATATCGACCTATTTCCTTGAATTAATAGATTTTATTGCCAAATATTGGAAATAAGTCAGACTTCCATCCTTGGTGAAGGAAATAAAAATCCCGCGAAGTTACTTTTAATATCAGAAGATGCCACACATTTCCTATATAATGAGTCCTTGATTAATGCTCTTGACTGGATATATATAAATAAATGGGAATATTCTTAATAAGCATAATTTTTTAATTATATATATATTAAGGATTGGTATATTGTGATACTGTCTGACCTATAGACAATATCATTAACATATTTTTGAATGATAATTGTCTGTAGGTCAGACTGTTTGACCTAAAGCTACCAGATTTATCATACTATACAAATTGGTGAGATTTTTTTGGTATTTTAATTAGTAATTCAATTAATTAAAAATTAAATGAGATTTTAGCGTTGCTCCGAGGTAATTTCCAAGAATATTATGGCAAATAAGTAATTCGTAAAAAAGAAAAAAAAATAGTTTTCCGAATGATGTCAATTCTGATGTCTTACAATTTTTTCCTTTGCATTTCGACAATTTTTAAATTTTTGTGTACCCACCATTTTCAGAAATATATTTTATTACTGGAAGGAAATTCAAGTAGTTTTCTTCGTTGTTTCATGAAATAATTAAGGTCTATGATTAAAGTCTATAAGATTATGTTAAAGTAAATTTTTTCAAAAATATACAAATTTTTTAATTTAATAGTTTTAATATTTGATCGGATTTTTTTTAAAAAGTCGTTTGAATTTTGTTTCCAAGTGTATTTTTCTGGAAGCTACAATAATTTTTATATATGTTTAAATCCTATTTTACAGTTTTTAATACTTTTTTTTTGAAATTCTAATCTTTGATAGAATTTTATTGCGACAAATCTCATAAATTAAAGTCTATTTAATATTTTTTGTCCAAATTTGATATAATAATTTCTCAGAATGTTCTGCAGTTCCTGAAACTAGAGAATAAGCAATCCATTCATTTAGAAATATTTTATAATTGTTTTAATGCTTAACAACGCGAAAATAATGGAACATTTCGTGTTATTTATCAGTCGAACTCCACTATTTCACGAGTGGACTGAAATACAGATTATTTTTTAAATCAGGAACTAGGTAATATATTTCTTAAGCTATCTGCAAAACGTTAAGCAAATCATGTGATAAACCTCTGAACTGAAGTGTTTTTGCTTTATACCTCTTTTGAGTCAAAAATTACATTTTTTTTCACTTTTTACTTTCTAGTTTGCGTATTGTAGAGCAAGTATTGTAATTCTAAAAAATTACAGCTTGTGATTCTGACAAATCCGAGATTTTAACGTTTTAGACCTCCCTGGGTTCGAAAAACGAATTTTTGGAAAATATTCTTCTGTCTGTAACAAAGATAATTAAAAAAAAAAAACGATTTGAGCTAAACGGTTGAAATTTGGTTTACGGTATTTACACCAAATTTGCAGATTTCTTTCATATTTTGAATCAAATCTATCCAGAGGAAATCCGACTGTATGGCTTTTCGAATATAATTAAACACGATAACTACAAAACGAAGATAGCTAAATAGAAAAGATTAGGTACAAATTTTAAACATTTATAGTGCGGACCCCTATTAAATTTTGAGGCAAATCTAACAATAGGTTGATTATTTATCAGTATGTGCGTTCAGAAACATGTCAACGTGTGTTAATTCAAAAAAGCAATGACTTAAATGTATCAAATTCAGTACAGGATTTTATGACTACAAGTGCAGTTTTATGCCAAATCTATGTGCCAATTGGTTGAAGAAAACGAGTCTAAAGCACAAATTCGAATTTTTAGATACTATTAACGGTTTCTAGGGATTAATCGCCAAAAAACTCGAGAATTATGATACTATGGATTCAGTAAAAATGCTCAATTCCCTACCAACAGTTAATATTTCGTAATTATTATACGTCAGTATCATACTAAGCGTTCACTGGCATGACAAGCTTATTAGAGCGTATGCGAGGAAGTATTAGAGAGATCAGTTTAACAAGTTTGAAAAACTTTTGTTAATTAACGTATATTTTTATTTTATAGAGATGTTTTTTTTTTATGCAACTTTAAAAAAGAGTATAACTATTTTAGAGCGTTTTTCAAAAAACTCATCCCGAACATAATCACATACCTTAATTGCCTAATTTTCTTCCATTGTTGAAAGTTGAGGGAGAAAGATTCTGTTGTTTACATAGTTGGAGTGATGAAGAAGAAAGTGAAGTAGCCTTAACCCCGCATTTGCAGTTAGGAGATGTATTATCCGAATAGTTGCATTTTTATTGACATTATGATGTCATTAAAACAAAGACTCCAGTAAGAAGATTAATTTACATAGTAGAAACATTTAACATAAAATTATTACAATAATATGGTTTTAATATTTACCACAATTTGAAGCTTAATAATAGTTGAAACGAATGAAGTTAAGGAAATCATGGACATTGTAATTGAAACTATATGCAATAAATATTCCCGGCAAGTTAGCAAGTCGGTGGAGTCCGCTGGCATTTAATGAATGATGTATTTTAGTTTAGAAATCTCTTATCTGTCTAGTGATTATTTCTTTTGCAAAAGTAACTAATCCACTATTATCGAACAACTTTCCGTGACTATGAATGCACTTAAAAGTAGGAAAATATATAAAGAAGAAGCATTAATATTGATAAAAAAATGAAATTTACATTAATGTATTTGTTTGTAAAAATATGATGAATTTTTCAAAACGAGATGAATTTATGAGTCAATGTTTTTATTGGGGAAACTAATAATAGTTTTCATTCATTGTAAATATTTCCAAAACTTCATTTCATATTTGCTTCAATGGTTGAAAAAATTTCTATTTTAATTTATATTTTATGTTCTAATGCTGAGAAATTTTTTAGTTTGCTTTTTATAACTCTTAGAAATTCATCGAAACATCGATTATATTTAAATAAAATGCAAAGCTTTATTGGCAATAGCTAATACATTTTCTTGAAATTCTGAATAAATTTATAGTTTACATATAATTCAAAATTCTACGAGTAAACACCTTCCGGAAAATTTTTTTATTGACAATTTATATTTTCGGAGATGGCATATTTTATATCAGCAACTTACAAACATTTTCAGGAAACTACTAAATTTTAAACAGTTTTTATTCAATGATGTGGAAGAATCTAAAAAATTCTATTGTTATTTTTTAAGCTTTCAGAAAAAAAAAATGTTTACTTTAAGGATTGTTGGCAACTTTATTATGTGTTCCGTTTTACCGTTGAGATAAAAGCGTATGGGCCCAAATTTACACAATAGTGTTGTTTATTAATAATGAAAAGTAAGGAATTGTCATTTTTATCTTATAATTTTATAAGATAAAAATTATAAGATAAAAATGTATATATATATATATAAATTTATTTATTTAGTTATAATATGTATATTGTATATAATGTATATATACAATAAAATGTATATTGTATATATATATATATATATATATAAATTTATTTATTTAGTTATCTCCGAAACGCTTTTAACGATGTGGATCAAATAATATATTTAGATATGGTTTTGCTTTTTTAAGTGCATCTATATAAATGTCTTTCCTAAAAAAAACCCGCAATTTTACAAAAAAAAAAAAAAAAAACCATTTTTTATATCTAACTATTAGAACAAGTATATTCAACATCTACTTCGGAGCGTGGGCAGTGAAATATAGTAGTCAGAACAACATGCTTGTGCTGCGGGTCCTCGGTTCGAGTCACGCTTTTTGCTTTATTTATTTATTATTTTTTTTAACTTTCGTATTTATATTTAATATTTTTGTTTTTTAAGTTTATCTGTAAAGTTGTCTTTCCTGAAAAAAGGCGGATTTTAAGAAAGGGGGGGGGGAAGGAACCTTTTTTTTAATAATTTAACTAGTAGAATCTTTTTTTTATCTACTCTCATGCTTACAATGTCATATATCGCTATCTCAGATCAGATTTCACAATGGTAAAATTGGATTTAAGTTCAAAAATATAAGTAATGATAGATAAACGTCAAAATGAAATCTGCAATATAGCAGATTGTTTTGAATAATGTTAAACTAAGTGCATTCATAATTTTTTTAATCAAATGACCAGCTCATATGTAGGTAAGATAGAAAATATTCATTTGTATTCAGTATGTGATTCGTATCTAAATATTTTCTCCTAAAAACACAATTTTACAAAAAAGGGAAAGAAAAGAAAAAAAAAAAGAAAAAGACACTTCTCGAGCGAAGTTTGGTCTTCCAGATATTGAACGTGCAGAAATAATCAAATGATGCTTTGAATGTAAGGGATATTTTTGTCTGTGAAAATGGTAAGAAAGTTATCCTTTCTCCTCATCTTTTCTGTTATTTTTGATGATTTTTTTATTAAGTTAATATTGATTGTATGAAAAAAAAAATTTCTCAGTTCTCGAACATGCTGGTTTGTACTTTAAATTTAAACACTGCAGAAAAAGGAAATAAGTAAATAGCGATTTTATTTCTACTGCTTTTAGTCTTACCTATTCAGGAGTCACGTAACTCTGTTTTCAAATCCAGTGGTTTTTCAAATTTTTATTTCCTTTCTCATTCTTTGATTTTTTAAAATTTTTAAATACCCATTATTTTCATATCCTTTTCTCATCCATTCCAACAAATTATTTACGGGAAGAAAATACAAATATTTAATTGATACTGCTAAGCGCTCAGGTTAGTTTATGAGCTAATAACTTGAGTAAACTTATTTATAATATTTGCAAAATTTATTTTTAATATTACATTTTATTTAATTTTTTATGATAGAATCAGTACTGTATATTAATAATGGATAAATCTTATCGGAGAAATGTACAGCAAGACGTCCAATAAACTGGACGATGCAGTCATTACATGAGATTATCAAAATTTGAAGAATTATGAAACACTATATTTTGCTATAGCTGCCATCCGTCTAGCTTAAGAAATGTAGACAATACCTGTGAGTGGCTGTCCAAGTCCATGTTGGGTTTCCATCTTGTCTTTGCCACAAACAGTCGAAGTGAATGATGGAATTAGGCAAAATGACTACTTGTCCGGAGGAAGTGATTCCAGCATCACCTGACACAACATTATAAGTGATCGTAGGTGCTGCATCCACTGCAATATATAATGTATTTACATTAACGAAAGGAACTAGTATGAAAATACATAAACAATTGTGTTTGAAGCCATTTAGAAAATTTGGATTGTAACTAAATTTTAATTTAATCAACTTCTTACATTAAATGTCAAAGAAGTAAAACTAAAATGGCATTTTATTTCGTTTAATATTCACAAATTATAGAAATGGAGTGTGAATTATTGATTATAGTTTTAATTGTAATAATTTATACATGGTAAAAGTAATTTAAATACAAATTTAAGCAACTAATTTAAAATGGAAATGATGCTTTTATCGACTTTCCTCTACGAATAGTTTATATCTCATTTTTAGGGAGATAAATATCCCCTTGAAAACAATGACAATAACAAAGATTGGCTATCATAATAACACGAATTCTATTTCCGCAATTCCATGAATGAAAGTTACATCAGGTGATTAAAAAAACAAAGTAAACAATAAACATGTTTTAAACTTTTAAAATTTATGATACATAACAAACCATTAATTTGTTTTTTCATTGTTTCCTTAGTGGGAATGAAACATAAAGCTACGTTTCATTTAATAGTGAAATAGATAACGTTAACGACGAACGCTTAATAGATATAGTTAAATCGATAAGATAAGGCGGTGACAAAAGACTGAGTTGTGAATTAATTACAAAGTGATATTTAATACGGAATGGTTAAGTAATATTCAAAAGTCATATCGCTAAGTTTCATACAAAGGCTTGCCGAGAGACAATGGATTGATTCTCAAACATACCAAGTACATCTGTATCAACGGCTGAAATTATGGAACTTTACAATACTGTGTGGAAAATGCCATTGAAAATAGTCCTAAAACATTCTCTCAAAAAAGTGAGGGGCAACAGATTATTAATCTTTTTGACCAAATAATTCATCACCTTCATTAAATTCATTAATAAAGTTTACCCCATTTCTATGCATAAACACTTTTCAAAATTTCCTAAGCAAAACATATAGTATTTACGATACAATTAATAAATCTCTAAAATGAAGCTCATGCATATACACAAGAATTATGACATAGTACAATGATGACTAGATTACATTATGACAGTTTTCTTTTAAAAGCTTGTTTGGCAATAGGAACATGATAATTCCACTTTCATTTCTGTCAAATTTTAGGAAAATAAAAATGTTAAACTTTAGTAAAAAGTTTTAATTTAGCTTTTAGTAAAAATTTTTAATTCACTTCATAAAGACCATTATTTAATGCAAATGGGTGAATATTTAGATGTTCGGGAAGTTAATAAGTTGTTGACAAAAGAAAGAGTTTCGATCTATATTCCGAAACATCGCAAGATAATAAAATTTTAAGGTTGATTCTTATGTCTTGATGCATCAGCTATTGTATTCTAAGAGCAACGGTTTTACATTTTAGACGGAATACATGCTTAAAACTTTATCATGTTAAAAATATGATATGCAATAAAATATGTCAAAGCTTTATTTAGTAATAAACTAAAAATCTAATATTTATTTTTGTTTAGTCATTCGAGAACTACAAAAATTAATCACGTTGATTACACACAATCTTTTTATTTTATTACACGAAACTCTACAAAGAAAAAAGTATTATTATGAAATTATTTTTGAAATAAGTTTTGAAAAATTCTAAAATTTAAAGAAAAGAATTTCACTAAAATAAAATTGACGTCACTAAAGAGCTATTTTTTAATTGAAAAAAAAAATGAATAAATTAATGACAATAATATAAGAATGGATTTTGTGGGATAATAGGAACTGAAGTTGATCAGTAAGAACGTTAATATTAAGATCAATCTTTTAATTAATAAAAAAATTAAATTAAAAAATTAATTTTTTTAGTTAACTCTAGTAGCAAATAATATTGTTTTAAACTGGCCAACCAATAAATATATTCAAGCTTTTGCAAACACTTTCGTGATTGTATTAAAAGGCAATTCAAAGAAAAGGCTCAAAATAGAAACTACAGCTGTAATTCTCTACATGCTCAGATAGAAATTGGTGTGTCTTTTAAAAGGACTAATTACACCCTTTTTAGTAATCCTTGATTGGTAGATCAAGCAATTTACTTAAAAGTCAAGAATAGGCAGAAAAAATGGCTGGAAATGCATATTGATTGAAAATTAACTGGAATATCCATATCAATAGCTTGGAACTTAATGCTGTATGACATTAAGATCTTTAATGTCAAACATTAATTTTCAACAAACAAATTCTTACTTAAAATTAATTTCTTCTACAAAACAATACAAATATATATAAATAAACTTCTATAAAACATTACATATATAAAAAAGAACTTCTACAAAACATTAATAAAATAATGGATTGAAGAACTTCTCGGTACATTAGGAAATCTTACAAGAAACTGTGGTAGATTGCATGCTGGCACATGGATCAGGAAGTGTTTGAATCAAAAAGAGAAAATGAAGAGTAAAATATTATTGAGTTAAATGAGCTTCTTTCTCTTCTTGTTTGGAGCTTACCTCACCACAAAACTTTACTTAGCTTTTTATCATTAAATCTTAAGCAAAAAAGTTTCCGATTTACCGAACATCTCAGATATTCAAACCCAAGTCCAGGAGAAAAAGGCGGCAATTAGGTCTACACTTCTCTCTTCGCATCCATATCCTGCTCAGGCGTCGGTAAAAGGGAATTTTAGTGTGCCCCTTGCTGCGCCAACAATGCCAAGTCGCCAAAAAAGATGGACAAATAAACAATATTTCTGCGGAACATTTACGGTTACCATTTCCCGCCATATAAGTAGGACTTTTTAATTATAAGTATTGTTTTTTTTCCCAGACTGCCCGGTTTTCCAGAAGGCACCGGGCAGAATTTTTTAACTTAAAAAGAACATTCTACGGCTTCGCAGCAGCGGGAGCGGGAACATAGTAGCTTCGCTAGCACATTGAACATAAGGACTGTGTGGAGAACTGGAACAGTACATAACAAAAGAAAAGAAACAATCGGAACATTCTCCATACAAAATTTCAAACATACATCCTTTTCCCAACTTCCTTAACTCGTAAAAAATATATTCCATTCACCCCTTCATCCATTCTGCTGGTTCGATATCAAACCATTCTCCATACAAAATTTCAAACAAGCATCCTTTTCTAACTTCATCAACTCGTGTATATATATATATATATATATATATATATATATATATAT
>JAPMOR010042581.1:29702-40058 GCA_026543865.1 Argiope aurantia
CTTTTAAAGTGAGAATGCAGACGATTTTTTAAAGAGCATACTGACAATTAAAAATGGCAAAAGAATAAATATTTTCTGTTCATATTCACATTAAAAAAAAAGAAAGAAAATAATTTTTAATTATAAGTTTAATTTCGTTATTTAATAAACTTTTAATTATAATAAAGAACAAAATTAAAATCTTTAATCGATATTTTTTTAATATTTTTAATTTAACATTTTTCATAATATAGTTGTAGTTCATGTACAACTCAACCATTGCAAAAAGTAGTAAACAAAACAGCATTAGGGTTGCTAGAAGAGCGTTCTGATGGGTTACTATATTGGCGACAAACTCGGGGGTACACTATTCTTCACTTTAATCCAGGCATCTTTAGAAGATGGAGATAACAATATTAGTAAAAGCACTATTTGAATATTTTCATTTGTGTGCATTTTACAGCAACACCTGGTTATATCACTGGGTAATAAAACTCAAAGAGAACTATATTTTTCTATTAGTCCTAAAAAAACTGTTAATAATGTATAAATACTACTTCCATTTCCAGAGCTAATATAATCCTTATATTGAAGATCCTGATCTCATATCCAGACATCATGATAGTATGAATAAAAAGCGCATTTTGACCATAAAGGAAATGAGTAAGTTAACCAAATGTCCACAAATGCATCAGAGAACGAAGATCCAAGACCATAGATCCAAATCCCCATTCTTTTACCAAAAGTATTTTGCGAAATGAAGTGTTACAAGAATACCAGAACCTATGGAATCAAGGTCATTGTCAAGTCAATTCAGTTTTACGCCGAATGAGCCTCTGATCTGCTAACTCGACTATAAAAGATATTATTTTGCTTTCTGATCATGAGCCGTGTCCAGCCTCTATGCATAAGGCTTGGTTCTAAGTCAGCATTTCTCAACCTTTCAGTATTCGTGGCCCAGTTTCAATCATAATTTTAATCGCGCCCTCCCCCCCCTTACAATAAAATGTATACAACAATAATGTATATTGAGCATTTTGGATTCTGTTTTTAAATTATTTTTTTCTAACTTCCAAAAGAAGAGAAAAAGCGAGCCAACGTTGGCGAGAAACCACATCTTGCATTTCGGACAAGCGGGAGGTGAACAGATGAAGCGAATGAAAGCGGAGAAAATTTAAATATTATATTTGAAATGAAAGCCAAACAGAGAGATAACGTTAAAAGAAAAGGAAAGTAGAAAAATTCGTCAATGAAAGTTAACCTAGACGAGGTGAGCTAAATTTAGAAACTGGGAATACATTTTTTCGAATAATAAAAGAAATAAAACAGAGGCAAGACAAAACAAAAGTGAAAAAATTCGGAATATTTGTGGAAGGGAATCCACACGACCGTTGCCTTCTCGAGCATGCGCGGAACAAATGTTTTCTCATAAGAAGAAGGAAAATATTCGATAACGCAGGTTTCAATTGCAGCCATTCTCATTCAAGTCTTTCCTTTTATAGCTATCGAATCTATCATGAATTTGTATGTTATATATGTTTTCGTGATAATTGCAATTCACCATATAAAATATTCAAGGCAACAGATTTATGCAGACTTATGATTAAATTTTTAGGTGGAAGTAAGCAAGCATTAGACGATAGGCAAGCATCAACAAGTACCCAGACAAACGTGTTTCCGAAAATAAAATCAAGGAAATATTCTCAAGAATACTTAAATTTTGGGCTTACCAGTAATGAAGTAAATGAAGAACCCTGTATATCATTTGCTCAAAAATGTTGGCTGCAGACAGCATGAAACCTAATAAAATTAAACGACATTCGGAAACGCTTCATAGTGAGTACGTCAACAGACCCAGAGAATTCTTCGAATTAAAATTAAAATCATATAACAAGCAAAACTCACTTTTTAATGAAACTTTATCTGTGAATAAAAAAAGCTTTAATTGCATCTTATAACGTTCATATAAAATAGCCAGATGTAAAAAACATCACACCATTGGTGAAGAGCTAATTTTGCCGGCAGCAATTGAGATTGTAGAAACTATATTTGAAGATAATTTTTCAAAATAATTGCAGTTCATACCTCTGTCAAATGCTACTGTTGCCCGTCGAATTGGCGATATAGCTGAAGATGTACAGTGTCAGCTTATCTCGAAGTTGCGTGACAAATTGTTTTCAATTCAGCTTGACGAAACAACAGACTGTAATAAAGATGCTCATTTAATTGCCTATGTTCGAATTCGTGATAATATGTGAATAGTAGAACTACTTTTCTGCAAACCAATAGAACTCAAAACATCAGCGCTCGCATTATTTGTTATTTTAAATGATTTTATGAACGAGGCAAACATGAATAGAAAAATTGCTTCGGAATATACCCCGATGTGCTCGTTCAATGTCTGAAAGATTCCAAGATATACAAGCACTTTTAAAACAAAAATCGCCTCTGTGCGTCTAGACACATTGTATAATAAACAGAGAAGCTTTGGTTCCGAAAGAAATGAGTTCTGGTTTGAATATTGTGTTAATTACGGTTGTAACCGTAGTAAATAATATAAAAATGAGACCCCTGAAATCGAGAATCTTTTCCGCACTTTGTCAAGACATGGGTACAGTACATTCAGCGTTACTAATTTATTGCGAGACAAGATGGGCATCACTTGGGAAATCGTTGCAACGTGTTTATGAATAAAGAGAAGAAATCGCCATGTCCTAGAAGAAGAAAACAGTCAGGAGGCCGAGAATTTTCGCGATAGTTTATTTGTGATGAAATTAAGGTACTTCGTCGACATATTCGAGAAATTAAATAACTTGAATCTTCATCTCCAAGGAGCAAATACACATAGTATGTTGAATACGAGTGATAAAGTTAATGCTTTTTTATAGAAAATTGGAATTGTAGAACAGAAATTTAAAGCAAAAACAATATTTGTAAATGTGGATGATTGTACTAAAACTTATAAGGCTGAACAAGAACATGTAAACTTCTTTTTGTAACCATTGAAAATTATTTAGCCATGCTGGCAAAGAATTTTAAAAGTATTTTCATGCTGACGAAAACTGATAGCGAGTGGATTAGGGATCCATTTCATAAGACCCCTGAAGGACTTTCAATTGATTTGGAAGAAAAATTCATAGACTTCACCACAAGTGGCGAAACTTAAAGACAATTTAGTAATAAATCACTATTTGAATTTTGGGCAGGAGTAAGGATGATTTTTCTGCACTAAAAGCAAGAACATTTCACATTCTATTACCATTAAACATCCTACCTTTGTGAAACTGGATTTTCTGCTGTGGCTTCTTTGAAGACAAAATATAGAAACAGAACTGAGTGTGGCTATTTCTAATATTAAGCCTTCCTTCGAAAAACTTTGCTCTGCAAGACAGGCCTAAGGAAGTCACTAATAATTATTAAATTTGTTTTTAATTTAGTATGTTTTGATTAAGTAAATTGCTTTACTTCAATAAGTTATTAAATATATCGAAATACATTTTGTTTTCTATGTGTATGTGTTCTTTCCTTTCAGTCAGTTAATTAATTTTTTTAAATAATATTTTCTCTTGGATATTCTCGCGCCCCCCTGGGGGGACGCGCCCCACAGGTTGAGAATCGCTGTCATAAAGAGTTAAATAAATAAAATGTGGCACCCAATTTTAGCATTGGAATGATAGAATACGTATACATACGATAGATTGTATGTCTATTGAATATATCCACATGCATGTAAAAATATAACTCAAAAATACAAAATTTTGATTAATGAAATTTATCACGTAATGAATTAATTTCCTTAAGCGATGATTACATTATTAAAATTGTAGTTTTGCTTGAAATTTTGCTTCAATTGGTCAAAGAAAATAAAAGCGTCTGAAATACGGATTGGATTTTCTTTACTATTTTACGCAGCACAAAACGTTGATGTGCGTAATTCTAAAAATAAAAATATATGCACTCGTGATATTCACAAATATATCGAAGGTCAAAACTTTTATGTTGATGTGAGGCTGAATGGGAATGATACTTTTATTGCGAGCAAGGTTCGGGAAGATAACTGCCGCTGGTTAATTTAGTTATCCTTTTTTGTTGTTATTGGCTATCATATTAATTATTTTATGGTGTTTAATGCCTAAAAATAACCAGCCGAAGTCGTATTTCCAAAACTTTCTCGCATATACTCTAATAAAGATGTTATCGCAGAGAACGCCTTGCATCCCATTGGCGCACACTAGTTAAGAAATACTAACTTTTGGCGTGAATTTAGCTTTGTTACTGAGACTATTGTGTCATCCTTGGCGAAATATTTGGCGATTAATCTGCGGTTAATAGTATCCGAATATAGAATTTGCATTTCAAGCGCGTTTTTTTAACCGATTGAAACAAAACTACACTTGTAGTTTAAAAATCCCAAACCAAATTTGACATATTTAAGTCGTTACTTCTTTGAGTTAACGTGTTTACATGTTTCAAAAAACATACATTCAACCAAACCAACAGACAATCAACCCGTTATTAGTTTTGGCACAAAATTTGATACGTGTCTAGACTATAGATGTTAACTCTATGCATTGAATTTTATTTGTCTAGTTTTGTGTTCGTTTTGTGGTTATATTGTTAAATTATATTCGAGAAGCAGAGTAGACAGACTTCGTCTGGGCGGGTTTTGCTAAAAATTTGATAGCAGCCTACAAATTTGGTGTAAAGGTCATTACCAAATTTGATCGTCTAGCTCAAAGCCTTTATTGAATGATCTTTATCAAAGACGGATGGACGAATATTTTGCAAAAACGTGTTTTTCCAACTCAAGGGGGTCTAGAATTTAAAGATACGTGAAAATCTCGATTTCGAATTTTTGACGATTAAAATACTTTCTCTGCGCTACGCATATGATAATGCAATAAAATGCATTGCAAGACTAGTGAATTATTTAACTGCTTATGACTCCAACGTAACTTTAGGTCCAACGATTTGCCCTATAACGAGTTAGAATCGTTTTGTACCACAAATGACTTGTCATCTAATATATGGATGGATCCTAATTTTAAATTTTATATTTATTCACAAGTATTTATTAATACACTCATGTTTATTTAGTGCGAAATATTTGATTTCTCTTATTATATCATACCATTTTGAAATGAATAAAAATTTATTAATTTTGTCGTTTCTTAATATTGTTGAAGTTATTGACCATAATTCTGACTTAATTATTGAGAAATAACTGACCAAGTACTTTGTGACAATACTATTAAATTCGAATCTAACTATCATTGAATGAAATCAACGTTCAAATGCTAAATATTCACATCATATAGTACAGATATCGGAATAATTTGATAGATACATTCGAATAACATGTGTCCGAAATTATTAATTTCTGAATATAGAACGCATTGACAGATGCATTTATAATGACAGTATTCTATGACATAATTTGATTCCAGTTCATATAGGAAGTATAGTATTTAGGTGTATTGCATCTAGAAAATATAATAATTTAATGCAAAAGACTTCAGAATTCTAATTAAAAATGTATATCCAAATATTGATTTGAAACTAAAAATTTTTTAAGAAACTTTGACTACCTACAAATTAGTGAAAGTTATATAATTCTATTTCAAAGTGAGATAAGCTAAAAAGACTTAAGGAAATAATATAAGAATGCTTTATATAAATAATAGAGAAGTTTGTTGTCTGGATATAGCCCAGATTTCTGATTTTTTTAATCCCTAATCCTTCCAATTTTTTTAATTAGTTTTTTATGGACGCTCATTCCAGGATAGCAATGCAGTAAAAAAATTTCATCTTTGAGCACTTTTTATAATAATTAAGATTTTTAAAAGTTAATTTATCACTTCTGTGTTATTTTTATTTTCTTTTTTCTTTTATTTCCAATATTATGTGCCCTTTGCCATTTGTAGCCTTCGTATCTACTCGCAAGCCATTAAAAACTTGTATGATACCATTTTTCAAGTTTGGTCCAACTTTTTTTTTTCTAATATCGAATTGCCCAAAACGGGCACTCAAGCAAAATACGACAACCGCCGAATTATATCTAGGATCTTCGTCAGCTCTTTCATTATGATCGATTGAATAACAGAAACATGTATATTTTTCTTTAAAGAGTCTTATTTTGGAGAGAAGAGCATCCAAACCCATTTTCTTTCTTTCTTTCTTCTTAATAGTCATTAGCTAAGCTGAATACTTTTCAGTTAATGAACCATTTAAAAACCAGCGGGATTGTTCTTCCAAAACTTTATCGCTTACCCTCTAATAGATTAACATGCCATAATACGGCTTGCATGACATTTAAGTTACGAAATATTAACTACGAACTACTAGTTACAAAACTAATCGTAATTAATAGTTGCAAAATATTAACTTTTAGAGTAAATTTAGCATTTTTACTGAATGTATAGTATAAACACTGGCGAGATATTTTGCTATTTCCCAGACACAAGGATAAAATGATCCAAAAATCTAATTTATGTCTTACTCACGTTTTTCCTCAACCGACAGAAACAAAAATTTGACATAAAACTGCACTTGTAGTGGCAAAATCCTATACCAAATTTGTTATATTTAAGTTACCGCGTTTTTTTAATCATCGTGTTTTCTTACTTCTGAAAAAATAGACTGACAGACAATCAACCCATAGTTGGATTTGGATCAAAATTTGAGATATGTATATACTACAAGTGTTAAATCTGCGTATTGAATTTTATATAACTTTGCTTGTTTACTAATTATCGTATTAAGTATGTTTAAACAACCAGATAAACTGACTTCGTCTGAACAGATTTTGAAGGTGAATTTATAGGTGGTGAATTGTATAGAAATCTGCAAATTTGTTGTAAAGACCTTGTATCAATTTCAACCATCTAGTTTAAACCGTTTTTGAGTTATCGTTACCCCAGACAGATAGACAAACAGATATTTTCTAAAATGTACGTAGTTTTTCTAACTCATGGAGGTCTAAAATGTGGAGATTTATCAAAATCTCAAGTTTGAATTTTTTTGACTATTACTATACTTTCACTACGTATACGAGAAAGTAATATGAATGGTAATTGAAAATTTCCAAAAATGTTTTGGAAAAGAAACTCGAGTTTCAGCATTCTGAGGTTATCAGAAATTAGAATGGAATTCTTTTATATTATATGAGTAATATTCGTATATTCCTTCATTGATTAAATTCTTTAACCTCGTGAACAATTACATATTCCATTTGAAGAAGATTTAAAAAGATTGAAATTAAAAATGACAAAAGGTAAAAAATAGTTACGATTATCAAGAAACGAAAGAAATTAATAGTCCTCCTATTCATGAAAGAAATAACTGGATTTCTAAAGGACAGGATCAATAAATATAATCTGAGAAATCGCTATTAAAATAAAAGAAAAAAAACAATTAGCAAAATAATAAGGGTGGAATTAAAACCCATTAATCTTAATTCGTTAAATTATGCTTACACGAAAAGTTCTTTTGAATGCTTGTGGGTTGACAAAGCGGCGGAGGGGCGTTCCATTGTCCATTTCCACACCTTATAGTAGGTTGACCGACGAATTTGAAGAGACCAACTTCAGCACATCTGAGCTCGATGACACTCCCGTGAGGTAGGGCCACTTCATTCTCCAGGTTTAACTCCTTTCCTTCGAAAGACATGACGACGTCTGGTGACGGAGGGCTCAGGAAGCACTGACGAAGCATCGGTTGGAACTTCTTGCTATCTAAGGGGAAGATAGAAAAGAAATGAGTTGTTTCGAATATTCGTTAAATCAAAATTTCCGGGGGAGCAAAAAAACACTCACAAAATATTTTTGTTGCTTTAAGTTTATGCGTTAGCCATCTGAAGCACATTCTACGTGCCATCTGATAAGATGCAAGGATGTCAGATATGGCAATTTAAAACATTACTTTTTTTACATAAATAGAAGTTTGCTAATCTGGTAAAAAAGATTAAAATAAGAAAGTTAAATGGTATTTCTAAATCTATAAAATTTTAGCGTCTTCTATAGCTTCCAGATATCATATTTAGATTAAATCAATATATAATAAACAAATTTAAAATTTTAAAAAAAATTTAAATACGTCAATGATTTTTTTCAAATTATTAAAGTATTAGTAATAATGTGATTGAATATCTGATCAAAATTTCAGATCAATATCTACAAACATTTTTTTTCGAAAAAAAAAAAAAAACCGAATTTTTCGGAAAAAGGAACAGAATTACCCAAAAGTGAACTATAAATGGTTTTTTTTTATCTATCCGTATTTGTAGAACAAATAAAAATCTTATTTTGGAAGTGTTATTCTGCAGTTTTATATAACTTAAGCATCGGTTAAAAAATAATGTGATAGAAATTAAGTTGGAAGATAAAATTTTGTCTTATTTACTCTATCTTAAAGAATTATCCCATGGAAAAAGTTTTATAATGACTATCTATTGCCATGGTTCTCATGACCATGGCAAGGCCTCGGGAAAATCTCTCTCTCTCTCTCTCTCTTTCTCTCTCTCTCTCTCTCTCTCACACACACACACACACACACACACACACACACACCCATTATGAATGACATTCCGTCACCCCCCAATTCACACCCATCTAGCTCAAAGGGGTTGGAAATGGTGGGGGGACGGGGTTGAAATTTTTATTTCGTTTTAACTTTCTTAATATTGAAGTTAGAAAAAAAATCCAATTAGCTAAATTAGCTAATTCATGGAGCTAATGGCCTCCTTAAGACGAACAACTTTTGTATTTAAAGTTTTTTGGTAATTGCAACATCTTAGAAGTTAGGGGCGGAAAAGTGACTTTCAAGCCTCAATTTTGACTGTTTCTAGCATCAACAATTTATGTTGCCAGAGATATAAGGGCATCTACCTTTCCAGATTTCCGATTCCCTTTAAAAATTCCTCTCGGTCTTCCAGTTTGCCGAGAGAATTTTTTTCTATTGAAGACGTTTCAGAATGAATTAATTCATGGAGACAATTAATGATGACATTAAAAAACAAAGGCTCAACAGAACTGCTTTGGAGGTATGATTTCACGGAGAATTGAGTGATAAATGAAATCAGTAAGAAAAACCCAGACGGATTCAAGTAACTTGGAAGCTTGCCATAGTTCTGCGTCTACGTGTTTGGAAATATTTTCTCTTTTTGAAAAGGAAGAGCTCAGTAAGGGATGAGAGTACTACGGAAAAATCCTTTATATAAATTTAGACCAAGAGAAAAAGACAAAACTCATGGCATATGACGTAGCAATTTAAACAATTTACATCTCCGAACCCTAGTTTCATTAAAAAATTTTACTGAAACTCTGAAATAAGGGGGAAAAAAGTATTTTTTAGTGCTAAATAAGAAAAAAAAAATATTTTCAAATGGGTTTTAAGTGATTTTTATTAGGAGAGGCCTCAAAAGCGCGTTTAATAATTTTAATTGTCAGTTTTTTCAGGTAATGAGAAAATAATTTAATACGTTTTTAGGTATGTATACTAACAATTAATTGTGGGTGTGGGATTCAAAAATCCTTGTACATACTTTTTCTTTATAAGACAGACGAATCAACCTAAAACATTAGTATATTGTCATGTTTTAGATGAGAAGTTCAATTTTGAATCATCGTCTTCACATATTTACAAACATTAGACACAGAGACATACATTTGTTTTCATTTAGAATTGAGAAACCCGACAAGTGTTTGTTAAAGAGCTCTGACCACAGTTATTCGATAACATGGAACAGCATCATTTTAGAAAGAGTTCTCTATTGGAAGGATGCATCGCTACATGGGAAGGTAATACGGAGCTGTTAGATATGCATTACATTCATTCCTTCATGAATGACAACAGACTTGCCACGGTATGCATAGATCGATAATGTTATTTCTATTAATAATACTGTTACTGACCTGTAAAATATCAGTTATGTGAAACATATGTAGCTTCGGCGTATATTCCCTTGTCTCAAACATTGAAATGAAGTAGACATCCTTATCACTTTTAGCCAGTTTTACAAGGTCTACTAATACATACGTTTACTTTGTGAAACCTGCATAAGGTTAAAGAAAGACTTTTAGCTTTGCTTTTTAATATAACCTTGCGTTTATCTCTAATTACTCCCATCGAAGGGTACCTAAGATATAGATATCAGAAGCTGTTGGTATGGTGATTGGTTCGTGTTTTTCAGAAGAGCTATTAAAGTTATAAGATTTAATCACTTCTATGACATGGTATACCTTCAACAGAAATAATTGTATAATGGTCAATAAAAAAAATTAGAATCAAACCGTTGTTTAAACTTCTGTCCTTCGCAACGATGGCTATTCAGTTTATCCCGGATATTCTAGAAAGTTTGAGTAATTATGAAGTGGTTAT
>JAPMOR010042588.1:0-21311 GCA_026543865.1 Argiope aurantia
GTATTCATATTATTGGCTTTAAATGTATATTATTAGTTATCTGTTTGTCTATGTTATTATTAAAAAAATAATCCAGCATTACTACCTCTCCAAATCAATTAATCATTTACTCGCTATCGAGATCGATCCATCAAACCATGTTATTATACATCGTATCTCCACTTTATCTAAAACGATCCCACCCTTCATTATCAATCTCAAATGAACAAATTTCAGCACTTTTTTATCCGGTTTCTTTCCTGATTTTCGATAATGCAACCCCATTGATACAGAAAACTTTAAATAGATGAACTTGGCATTCAGCCAAAACTGATTTAAAAATTTTCCTTCATGAATGAAAACTAATTAAGTGATGGAGAGTTTTTCTTTTTGTCAAAAAAAGTAGCTAAAATATTTTTAAGACCTGCAAAAGTTACAATAGCTTTATTGAATGTGATCCATCCTACTTTATATAATTAAGAATTTTTCGTATATTACAATTAAAACAGTGAACAGTAACATTTTTAAATAAAACTTTTATATATTGCATTTAAGAATCATTTATCACATTTGAAAGGATAATGCTTGGAGGTTAAGCATGTATTTTGTTTCAAATTTTATGAATGAATGCATTTTTGATATGAAAGTAATGGGAATTGAATCTTTCTTAAAAGATTCAATTACCATTATTGGGAAGAGATATGATAGTAGTGTAAGCTGATAAAACTTTTACTGTTCAGAAATATTAAAACTACTATTAATTATTTTAAAATCTCATTTTATGCTTTTTTCAGATGTGGAGTGTTGTTTCGTTTAAATTTATTTAGATGATTCGTATTGTTTACTATTCAATGTAACTTCAATTTTGATTGCTTTCCATACTTTAAAAAGAAAAGGCAAAATCTATATAATCTTGTATTTTATAAGAGCCTAAGGTATAATTAATTATTAAATTAATCATTGTTTAATAATATAAAAGAGACACTAAAATATTTAAAAAATATGGGACGAAATTGGACAAAGCAGTTATTAGCAAAATTTCAACAATTTTAAAAGACATTCTTTTATGAAAAATTATTATACATAAAATAATTGCCGGATGGACCAGGAATATTGACTATCCTTAATTTCAGTTAAATCTTTTGGATGTAACTTCATATCCTTGATACCGTGAAATTATCTGAGGGTAAGGTCGTGTTACTTCATATAAAATGAAGATAAAAAAATATTAAATGATGTTTACGAAGTAGCGGAAATGTGCTTAACTTTTCAATACTTGCACATCTGGCTTTGACAAGCTTTTCATGTGCAAAGCCTCCCATTTCCTACCATTAATATAAAAGAAATAAGTATTTAATTGCAGTAAAACATAAATTTTTTCCGATATTTTTTTATTTATGCATATATTTAAAGAACATTGTTGGAGGAAGATATTCTTAGAAGCATCTTGCAAAAAAGATAATTAATGTTAATATAATTGGATACTTACATTAAAGAACCATGCAAACTGCCATAAGCTAAATAATATTTTTTTTTATAAAATGGACAGTTATAATATTTTAACAATGGCTTTTACATAATAAGACAGCAGTCTTAATAATTATTGCATGAATGTATATAAATAATATAAATGCATGAAATAAGCATAACATTGTCATTAATTTAATGAGTAATTCAAAGCTTAATTATCTCAATCTAACTAAAATGTGCTTCGAAACAATACTGCAAGCACAGAGCCAATATTTTTCTTTAAAGAAAAAAGCATAAAACTAAATCCAGCCCATGTGTTAAATCTTATCAACAATAAAGTTTTCGACACATATTTAATAAGGTATTGTTTTCTACATTTTCAGCATAAATATATAGGAAAAATACATTCTTCTTTGCTCAGCAACATCATGAAAGTGTAGTATTGCATGGTATCAATGATGCTTTATCATTAAATTTTATAAGTTAAAGAACATGATTCTAAAGTTTGTTTTCCTATCTGATCATTTGTACAGATGTCTGGAAATTTGAAATAATACTACATTACTCATTACTAGTATAGTATTATGCATTCATCTTTAAATACTCATATTATTTTGTCAAAATATAAAGACAAATACAGAAGACCGAAAATCATATATTTTCAAAGTATGCTTAAAAGAAGTTTGAGCTTAGAGGTCGCTAAGGACATTATCTTTAATAGTATATCCCTGCATTCTGCTAACATAAATATACATTTCCACTGCGGATGTCGGGTACCAAGCATCGATACTCGAATGCTTGATTTATATTTTATGATCTGGTCAAATAAAAATTGTAATAATAAAATACTCATAATACATCTTCATCATCATCAATTATAACATTTACGCATTATTTTCCTAATACAACGTAACAGAATCTGCTTATTTCTTTTATTTTTATAAAAATTTTGATTTTCACTTTATTATTTAAAATTATGTTTTATAAGTAGGGTGAAAATGTGGTATAGTATTTTTGATTTCACTGAATTCTGTTTACACTTTTTACTTAATTGTTTAGTTTTTCTGTATCAAAAGAATTGATACAAGCTTCATCGATGAGTTTTAAAAAAGAATATGCTCGAAAATTCGACTTCTGCGTCACTTCAACCCTTTTTGTGCTTTGAAATAGAATCAAAGATAGGGAAAATTTCGAGAACAGCTTAAAAGATTTATCTAACTTACTGAGCAGGAAATTAAATATGTATAAATTCGTTCAACAACAGTGTCCCTAATTATAAAACAATCATCACTTATTTGCCAATATCTGATTTGATTATAATGATTTCAAATGGGTGCTCAACAATAGTCTGAAACGTTTACTCCTTATTCTTTACATTCATTAAATATTTTATATCAGAAAAATTATATTTTTTAACTCAAAAATATACGTTTGGGCGTTCATTTGAACTTCTGAACTATTTCTGCAACAGATATTGAGTTGAGTAAACTATTTTCCAATTTGGAAAATCCTTTAAAATAAATTTCTGATTTTTTTTAAAGGAGAATTGTTTGAGACGATAATATGAAATCTAATGTCTAAATATTTATGTAAGTTGCATAAATATTTTCATAAAGATTTACGAAGACATGTATAAAGTAAATATTTTAAATGTAGCATTCCAAATACTTTTCGATCTCAAAAGTGTGTTGGATAATATGTATATTATTATATTCTACATCTTAATTGAGAAAAGTCATTTGGGTTCCAGTAAGTTTAGCGACTAGTATTGTGCTAATCAAATTCAGTTATATTGCCGCATTGAAGAAAGACAGTTGAATCTCCATGGCTGATTGGTCATGACACTGGTCTCATGATCAAGAGACCTGGGTTTGAATCCCGCTAGAATCAATGCGATTAATAGTATATGTAAATACTTAATTCCTTGATTTTATGTTTTCCTTTATTTCATGTACCAAAAGATTCTCTTTAGTTTACCAGACAAGTGTTCTGGACTTTTCTTACTGTCTCCAGAAGAGTATTCTGGAACTTTCTCTTCTTGTATAAAAGCAGAAGATTTGTCAGTTACTGTGTCCTGAGTTCAGTTAATAAATTGGTTTAGCTCTACCTTTTGTGTGTGTCATTGAGTTCTATACTATAGTCCTACGTGACATTCTTTGGTGGAGGCTCCGGGTAACCATCCCGGTACCTCTCGCACTATTTGACGTATTAGTTATGCTAGATCCAGTTTTTCGTCAATTGCAGCCATTGGCCCGACATTTAGAAGCCTTTCAAACTTCCTACTCCGGATTCTCTTTTGTTGCATCTCTTAGATATTTCTACACCATTTAATAAAGTCCACTGTAGTGGTTATTTCTTTCGTCAGTAGTGCCTGCTCGTACTATCAGAAAGATTACTGTCTTAGGCGAAAGTACGCAGTCGTACATCCAAAGCGCGTTAGGGTTATGCCATCAAGTCAAACGAGATATGTCAGTAGAAGAGAAAGTGTCTCATCTGATGAAAGGAGTCGCCGAAGATGTTTACCCGGCGCCTCCACCAAAGAACGTCACGTAGAACTACCGTATAGAAATCAATGACACACACACACACACAAGAGGTAGAGCTAAACCAATTTATTAACTGAACTCTGAACACAGTAACTGATGAATCTTCTGCTTTTATACAAGCAGAGAAAGTTCTAGAATACTCTTCTGGAGACAGTAAGAAAAGTCCAGAACACTTGTCTGGTAAACTAAAGAAATGTCCAGTATCTTCTGGAACATGAAATAAAGGAAAACATGAAATCAAGGAATTGAGTATTTACGTATACTATTAATCGCATTGTCTTTAGCGTGATTCGAACCCAGGTCTCTTGATCAAGAGACCAGTGTCATGACCATTCGGCCATGGAGACTCGACTGCCTTTCTTCAATGCGGCAATATTTTGTAAAAACATACAGTTAGAGCATTATTTTAGAGATAAAATAGAAATTAACAACAAATATTTTATAAAATTCTTTTCTAAAAAGGAATGTATTCTTAAAAAGTCGAGTAAACCTTGTATTAAAAAAATTCTGATGTATGTTGAATGACAAATACGGAAGGATATAAAACTTTGCTATATTTTTATTTTATTTTATATATGTATTTATAATTTATATTACTTATGTTAAGCTGATGGACTTTTTATTGTTTTAATCTTAAAAAAAGAAGAAATTTGAGCCTTGAAACATGAAAAAAATCAGTAACTCATTTACATTTTTTTTTTTTTTGCTTTAATGTATTCCATAAGAAAATGTAGAATCTGTATTTCAGTTTTTTATACAAACTAAAATTGAACATACAAAAAAAAAATTCAACATTTTGCAGAAAAATTTTGAATTGAATTTACAAAAGCACTTTAAACTACCACTTTATTTGCATAATTTATTATTTCCATTTCCATTCCTTAGGATTTTCATTAGATTAATGACATCTCTTATTTAATAAAGAATTGGAATGAATTAGGAGAATAGCAGGTGAAATTAATGCTACTAACGAATTAGATTTCAAGACTCTGGATAGAATTTACCTTATATCAAAGAGGTCACGGTTTTAGTTAGAGATGATCGGTGGCTAGTATATTAGAGAGAAAAGTGGAATAAAGATTGAGAGAGAGCGGGAGGAGGTGAGAAAGAGTTGGGAATCGGCGCCAAACGTCGGAATGTTTCGCATTCTGTTTGAAGATCAAGAAAGCAAGAACCAAATGACTTTATACACGTTTGGCATAGAAGCAGGAGCTAAAGCAACATCTGTAAATGCAAGGATTTTTCCAGAGGACCTGTCGCATTTACCTGTCTCTTCTAAGCCTCTGTTGAGATGGCGAGGTCGGGAAGCTTAGGAAAGTATTTCAGCTAGAAAGGAGCTTTTCCAGGTTAGATTCACTTGATGTAAAACTACCATATGATATAATAGAATAAAATTCCATGTCATCGTAATAAATCGATATTCAGTCCATGAAGCACAGGCAGTCAGCTCTGTAAAATAAGATGATATTCATCATTACGTCCTATTATATAATTTGATATTTTTATTATTTAATGTAAATATAATAAAAATATGCGGGAAACAATTATTATATATTAAAAGAGGAAATTACAGAAGACTAAAAATTCATAACTTTTCAAAAGGAGATTTTGTAATGCAATACATACTTAAAGAAATTTATAATGAAAATATTGCGAGAATAATTTAATAAAGTGAAAAATACAAAAAGCCCATTGCTGATCAAAGCTGTTATTGTTTGCTAAAGCAAACATGGATATAAACTAATAATTAATTAAAATAACTTAAAAAATGTACTTGCAAAATAATTCTATAGCATTATTAAATAAAGTCATTGATTTGTTTTAGCAATATTAGAAATAAATGTGCTTTTTACAAAAAAAAAAGATAAACTAAATCAGCTTTTTTTTTACTTGATGCTGCAGAAATCATAAAGCTACCACATATTGTTTCTCACTTTCTTCCTCCTCTTTTCTTCTTTTCAAATATTTTTTAGCCTTCAATTATTACTTAACTTCTGGTGGCGGTTAGCTCTATTATTGTTACTTTGTTTTATTCCATCAAAATAAAACTTACATACAAATATAATTATTAGCACTGGATTTGAATGTAAATCTCCTTGCAAAATAAATGCGAAAAAAAGCATAAGACGTCATGGTGCAATTTTTAATTTTTAACAGAGTACGAAAATATTATATCCATTTTCAGCTTTTATAATGGTAAAAAAAGAAATACATTCGAAAATTCAGAGGAAATGATGTAGGCGCCAGGCCCATACAAATCACTATCAGTGAAAATTTTCTAAGTGTGTGTGCTGATCTCAAATTTAGTAGATTATTCATTTTATAGTGTAATATATAAAAAATTTTAAAAAGAAATGCCAATTATTTTTGTCAAAAATGCATTACTTCTAGATTTTTTTTCATTACTTGATATTTTATACTGTTTTATTTTTAATGGTTCTTTTGGATAACGCTAAAAACAAAAACAAGCCAAATAAAGGACAAAATCATAAACAAGCAAAATAATGATTATAGGACATTGATTTGATACATTATTTTTGAATGTGAACAATCCTTTTTTTAAAAAAAATAATTACATGCTTCCATTTTTTTTTTATTATTTATTTTGAAAAGAAACATAGAAATTCGCTTGTGAAAAAAAATAATATTCAGGAAGCAAAAGGAGATTTTTTTATATATAAGCTTTATGAGAAATATTTCATTGGTTTGACACATTTAAACAATCGATATCGAATATTAATCTCCAAAAAGTTAATATGTAGAAAAAAACAGATAAAAAATAACAAATATCAACAATACATAAAAGTTTAAAATGCAATATGTACAGAGCATGCAAAAATTTCTTACTTTCATCCCTTTAAATTTTAATATATGTCTTAATTTATTTTATCTAAATTTTAATTCATTTGTTTCTTCTCACAATACAAGAAGCTAAATAATGCTGGCATCAGTTGCAAAAGTAAGTAATTATTTGCTAATAAAATGCAAAGATTTTTAAATGTAAAATGCATTTCTAAGATTAATTTATTAATTCTTCTCAGGAACATTACATTTTTAATTTCCTTTCTTCTACTTCATTATACTATCTATTTATTTCTAGTTGTATTTATTATTTCAATTATCATGGAAGATTTATTTTAATGCATTTTTAATATGTTCTAAATGATTAGATTGTTTAAATGTTTTTACTGTGCAATATTATTGTTTGTTTATTGCAATCTGTGTACTTTGTTCTAATTTATTTGAATTAATTCTGTATAAATTTTGTTTAACAATGAATCTTTATTTTTTTTTATTTGATGATAATTAATATTTACCGTTTTTCTTCTAGCCATTTCACAATGGGATTCAGAATATAAATACAAATTCAAGATTAGGTAAATAATGTTTCTTTATTTTAAAAAAATATCTACTTGATAATATGAATATTTTGAAGCAAATATTGCTTCAGACAAAAAAATATCCAATCAATTATGAAACGTTACGCTCACTACTGGTCATAAAGAAAAGTTCAAGTGCATTCTTTAGCTAGAAATACTAGTACTATAATTCACATATGTTACCTTATTAGGAATTTGTCATTATTAAATTCTTAATACATTCGAGGAATTCGATAATACATATAAGGAATTCTTAATGTCATTCTTAAATTCTTATAACATGACTTAACGCAAACAAATATTTATATCTGATATGAAATAAGCTATTGCATATCATATATCCTTACATGGATATTCTTGTATAATTCTTGTATCTTCATGATCAGACAACATGGATTGATTCCAGTATGGCATATGATAAGCATTAGTGAAATTCAGTGAAATACTTTGTAACTAGAAAATGTAATCAATAAAAATTTACATTGTCTTTCTAATTTTAAAGAAACAAATTTAATTTCGTATAAAATGTAATTTTTTTATTATAAAAAGAAAATTTCAAAGCTCCATGATCAAATCTAATTTCATTTCACTTGAAGAAGGAACTTACAAATTGTTTTCATTGAATTTTTGAAAACATATATCAAATGCTGAAATATCTTGGTGTTGCATTAAAAGATTCCTAATCCCCCC
This sequence comes from Argiope aurantia, assembly GCA_026543865.1. Lineage (NCBI taxonomy): Eukaryota > Metazoa > Arthropoda > Arachnida > Araneae > Araneidae > Argiope > Argiope aurantia. The sequence continues at coordinate 8,066 of JAPMOR010042588.1, forward strand.
TCTTGGGAGCACCAAGAAAAGAGGGTGAGAAGCTTTCGGTATGGTGGTTGGTTCTCGCTACTCTGGAGGATACACGAAAAATTGGGAATCTGGCTCCTCCCATCGATGACGAGCCGTACCTCCTTAGGGAAGGATTTTACCGTGTCCGGTGATGGTTGTTTCTGTCCGGTCATTCAGTAGTTTTATCCGTGTGCCTTCGGACGCTTCGAAGAGTCAGTGATATTTCTTACTAAAATCCTAACCAGATTAATTAAAGTGAAAAATAATGCTAACATTATCAATAAATGTGCTTGCTGGATATGCTACATTTTTTTTTACTTCTTATTCTCTCATATTTTGAAAAATAAAAGCATCGTTTACTAAAAAGAAAAATGCTGTCTAGCTATTTTTTTTTGAATAAATAGAACAATTTTTTTTCATAAAAGCAAACTAACTAAAATTTCTTACTTCATATAAAATTTCAGATAGCAAAATATCATATCCAAGACATGGAAGCAATTTGTATACAGACAAAGAAAATAGCAACTTTATCCAGCTGCGAATCAATGTCAACCCGCCTTGACTTTCCTCCTGACTTCGAGGAGAAAGAATTATGCCTTACAGATGAAAAATCACCGATGTCAATCACGCAACTGTCAGTCGTCACTTTTCTTAGAAGAAATAACGTTATTTTTTATTCCTTTATGTTAACGGATTCTCTTTCGAACTCTCTACATATATAAAATAAATTGTATGAAATATCGCTAAGTTTTGTGCCTGTGCCGAAAGCAAAATGTGGTTTAATATTCATATAGAAACGGAAATATGAATAAAAAAATACTTGGAAGGGAAATGTTAAAGATACTCATAGTTAAAAGAAAAACGGATTTAAAAAAATGTACATTTATATTAGAATTTATGAATATTGAATTATTATATTTTTTACATTTTTAATTATACTGTTATTACCTAATGACAGCTTCTAAAATAAAGTTTAATAGAAAATTTGAAAAATTTTCAAAATCATCGTTGATTAAATTAATGCTACGTTATTTGAAATGCATTTGAAATTACAGTATCAAAATTATATAAATTAATACATTTGTTTATAAACCAAGAATATTCTCTTAAGTCAATGATTTTACAAACATTAATCTAGAAATCAGTAAAATTAACATTAAATAACCCTATAATTAAAGTATATTAAGCCCATAAAAGTGAAAAATTTCAATAATATTTATTTATTATCCTAAGACAAATAACCAAAATCCAATCCCATAACAAGCAATTTAAGTTTTAATAAATAATAGCATTTTATTGATAATATTTCGAATATTTTAAACTGGAAAAAAATAACAACTGTTTTAGCAAATGTTAAAAGCATCTGTTGGTTATTTATCAAATTTCAAAAAGAAATACAATGTAGTTCTATACGAATATGACGCTTAATGATGAATAAAAATTTCTATTTTATTTATTATTTAATACAAGTTTAATTTTCAAGAAAAGCTGAAAAACTGATTCAAAACATTTTGCAAATAAAAAAAGACAACAAAATAATTCCATTACCAAGATCTAAAACCATGTCTAAGATTAATTGCAATGAACAATGTGAATAAGCAAAAGGTTATTCTTAAATATGCTACAAATAAAATAAGCAATATAAATGCTTTTAATAGAAAATGTGGTCTCTAGTATATTATGGTATTTTTTTACATTTTTTTCACCTTTGTCGCTTCATTAAACAGAATTTAAAAAATGGCTTATAATTCTATCCTTTACTAAGATTTGCTTTACTTTTCTTAGAGATTAAAGAAAAAGAAATTAATACTCATAACAAATTTTTAGATTCCGAAGAAAAAATAAGTATCTAGAAGAGTCTAATATTTCTACTTGACAGTAAAATTGACCTAACTAAAGTTACACATTCTTGATTAATTACATAATGATTATTGAAGAGTTTTCAGCAGTAGTAAGCAAGTAAAAAAAATTTATATGTGGAATTAATTCATGTTCCACTTTAATAGCTTCTAATGATGGACTTCGTGAATTATATAAATTGAAATGATGCTATTCACTTCAATTATCCTTCATGTGAGATAAATTAATTCTATCATATGAAATAGCATCAAGTTAATTCTGTGTTTCCAGAATACCTAACACCCCCAACGAAATAAGTTATGGGAATATACAAAGATATTTCAGACATTTCTTAGGAATGTTTTGTCGAATAATTTCAAAAATAAAACTTTAATTGAGATTTTCGATAAATATCAATATATATTATTCTAGTTCCTGAAATCGCAATTTGGACTATTCAGTAAGAAACATCAAAAGGGAACTTTTGTTCAGTAAGAGATATTTTTTTAGTTATAAGTTTAGAAGGAATTTGTTCATGTATTGTGCAGAAATTTATTATACACAATCAGTGCTACCTACTTAAAACTTTCAATATGACTTTTTGCTCTTAAAAGACCTCAATTATTTTGCAGTCATTAAGCTGTTATTTAAAAGAATGAATTTAGTCACCAAAGAATTTCAGACTTATTTCAGTTTATAGTTGAAGCAATTGAAGCAATTTGTTGCAATTTTAATTTTTTTTATTACTGGATATTTAAGTTTTTCAAAAACCACCTAATGACATATTCTCTATAACAAAACTTAGTCTAGGACATACGCCAGATATAATCAAAATCCTTTGAAATTAAACTTTAAATCAGCAAAAAAAATTTTTTTGGATATACTGTTAACAATTGTTTTTATTATTTTGTTCAGTCATTTGCACGTATGCTAGTAAACGTTTATGTCTATTCTATTTCTAGTTTTCTGTTTACAAAATACTATTTTCCATCACATAAAATTCGCATGAATAATATATTAAAATGACCTGTATTTGCTAGCGAATTATAGCGAAAATTTGAAATACATCAATTTGAATTTAATCTATCTTAGAAAAATCCGATCCGATCTGATTTGAAATTTGATAAACACATGTTTTTTCAAAAAATTCAATTGCTTCTAAAGAATGCAAAATACCCATTGAAGTTTTAAGAGGTAGCAATCGTTAATTAATAATAAAAATTTAAACCTAAATAAGTGAGAATAACTACATACGAAAAAAAGTACATGCCTTTCTCAAAGGTAAATTTGACTTTTTTTACTGAAAAATCTATGTTGATTTTAACTTTGGTGTGGCTATTATGCTGATAAATAAATAGCAATTTTTCGTTTCACGTTTATAAAGAGAAATTTATGATGTCCATACATTTGTATGATACAAATGTATATGTCCATATCTTAATATGACTTCATCTTAATGTATGATCTCCATAATGAGCATGTAAAGAGAAAATATTGAAATCTTCAAAAAAAGTCGAAAACTATAGCGTGCCTTGACACAAGTGATTACACTTTTCTTGGCAACATAAGTTTATTATGAATGGGTTGTCATGATGATATCATATAGATTAAATGATTGATAGCTACTTATATATGCACAGTTAAATTACAATTAAAATTTAAACTCATTAATCGGAGATCCCACCGGAGTTCTTACTAACACACAAGCTTGCCTGTTGCAGTCATCAACTTCTGTGAAACCGTCCCCCTCTCTTCACTTCATTTCCTTTTAGCAGTTTGCCCGGAACAGCTATGTGGAAGTTAGAGGTATAAAATAGACATTAAGATGATTCTCCATGGTTCAGATCTCCCTGAATTAAAAAAAGAAAAAAACACATTTTCAGAATTGTTTCTGTCTGAACTCTACATATGAACACGATAAGCCATAACAGACCAATGACATTTGGTATATAAGCCAAATTTTTATATAACAAATTTTGCTCAAAAGTCATTCAGAAGAAGTATGTTTAGCTGCCCCAATACAAGTGAACACGATAAATATAAAATATTAAGAGCTAGATAAACAAAATTTTATACAAAGATTTAGCATTTATAATGAATATCCCATTGAAATCATATAAATGCTAGTCATAGTCTATTTATAAGTCAGTGACCGTCCTTCAGCCTGTACTTTCTCGTGCATATAGAAATAATTATTAAAAAATGACTTAATAAATAAAATTTGATTTATTTATTACAATTGTGATTAAAATTGTAGCACTATGTCAAATTTTGTTTACAATTCTTCAGGAATAAGGGATGGGGATTTTATATTTGATTTTCTGGTACCTGTGCCAAAAATTAATTGCCAAATAACACATGTTAGAAGCATTAAAAATCTATTCAACAGACTAAAATTTTCATATTTCTTGTTCATCACTGACATGAAGTTAATATACAAGAGCTAGGTTTCCTTACGTTATGAAGCACACAACTCTCAAGTGTGAAAATAAAAATCTGAGACTTCATGACGTTTGTTGCTTTATACAGGATCCATAGTTTCTTGCATGGGGGAAGGTAAATGTAGTTTTAGTAGAAGGTATGTACCTGTACAAAAAAAAAAAAATACGATGATATCATTCTTGGAGCTTCGAAATATAATAAAGCAACATCTTTAAACTATTTTCATTTTTTCCTTTGTATATTATTTATAATAACTCATATAAAATAAGAGTAATATGATGTAATATATAATTTTAAGGATCAAAAATATGTTAACCTTCAACAAAACATTATTTTAAAAAAAATCTCTTGTAAATTATTAATGCTGTTTCAACGAAATGGGTCCTAAAAGAAATTATGTCATGAAAGTTGCAAATTTTAAAAAAAGCAAAAATAATAAATGTTCATTCATTAAATGTAATAAAAAGTTACTAGATAAAAATAGATGATACCTCGTTAGCAGATTTTAAATTAATCCATAATTAATAACATTTGAAGAATTAAAAAAAAAACAAATTTGAAGAAAGCCAATTTATAAAAGTCAATATTTTGCTGTGTAAAAATCCAGAAAATGTTATTTTGCATCTGTATACAAACATTTTCCTCTTATTATTTTAAAGCATTTTGATTCGTGAGAAAGCACGTAACCAACATTACTATGTATTTATTTGCTCTATTTTTCAGTAAAATCTAATTATACAGTAATAAAATATAGTAAAATATTTTTATTTATTTGTTCACAATATATGAAAAAATAACAGAATGGTTGTTAAGACGTTTTCAAATTTTAAATTGTTAATGTAAGGTACAAAAAAATAAAGTTAAATTTTGTTAGCGCTCTTCCACTTTTGAAACTAAATTATAAAATCTTAATAAATTGAATTTTTGACTTCAGGAAACTCTAATTTTCTTATAGCTACATCATTTGTATTGAATTGATATAAAATTTTAAAAATAAACCTTAGAAATTTCTGTAGACCTGAATTTTCTAGAAAACGGAAACCAAATATAGAAAATGGAGAAATTATATTTAATTTTTTTCTCTGTTTTGATCTACTTACTGTGCCACATATAAAAGTTTCAAGTCATCTAAGATTTTAAGATAAGGAAAAAAGAAGAGTAATTGTTAACGAAATGTTAGGCTTAGACTTCTTTGAAGATTTCTTCATTTGAATGCATATGAAAGAAATTTTAATCTGTATTCATCTTGCATCCCTGAAGGACCAAAACATCCCTTATTCCTAAGTGGGAAAAGAATGAGGAAGTTATCTTTCGTTCTATGATAGTTTTAAAACTTTATTTTAAATTTATTTTTGTTTCATAAGAATCTTTCAACAATTTACAATAAAGTAAAAGATACAATTTTGCAGCCGCAGCTCGGTTTTTTTAGCCAAATTAGTTTGGTCATTATTATTATCATTATTTCTGTGTTATTCTGTGCAAATTATTTGTTACCTATCAAAATGAATATTAGGTTAATTATTTGAAAGATGGTTAATTTTAAACATTTGATTTGTGAATGAAAGCAACAGAAACCATTTCATTATCTTTACATGATGATGAAATATTACATTATTTTAATTCAAATTTTATAGATATATGTAGATATTACAGCAGGAAATCAAAAATACTTTCAAAATGATATGATAAAATTTTTGATACTAAAAAGTTTGTTACTTAAATTCTGTGCTTATGCGATTCCACTTGATTTTAGAGCTCTCTACCCTCCCCCTACTTGAAAATTTGATCATGTATTTAAAAAATATCCTGCACATTATCTTCTTAATTATTTCGATAGAATGATTATTCTTTTAGTCCAATATTGTTATTTTCTAAATTAATTCAATTGATAAGGACAGAAAAAATAAATACCTTTAAAAGTGCATTCCTATACTTACAATTAATGTACTGGAATTATTAGTCACATCTGCAAAGATAATTCTAAAAGAATACATTAATTTTTTTACAAAATATACTTTATTGTTCCTCTACTTTGTTAAGATTTTTTGAACTTTTCATTTATGAGTTAATATTTTGATAAGTGTAAATGTAATTATTGATTTCGCAGGCGACATACTTTTATTGATTTTATGAATGCGATTGGCATTTTAGTATATTACTATTTTATTTGATGTCATTTTTACTGCATTTTGAACTAGCCACCTTTGACAACCAGCAGGTTCACCGGAGATACTTGTTATATTTAATTTCAAGTGAATATCATTTGATAAAATAATGTTCATGATTTCCTAAATAAAGTGCTTTTAAGCATCAAATTATGACTGTTATTTATGCAGTCTTATTTAAATAATTTTTTATCAGTTCGGTTTTGAGCAAGCTCATTCCTAATGGAATTGAGTTCAATTCTGAATGAAATGGATATCATAGTGCCACTGTAAAGTAATAAGCTAATAAGAAAATATTTCTTCATTGGCTTGAAACAATAGTTAGTTAATTAGTTCCATGCATCAGTTAAAACTAACGGAATAAATAAAAAAATCATTATTGAATAAAATAGGAAAAAAGCCTTATTTCTGCCTTGGGTAGAACTTACTTGCATTAAATGTTAGTAAAAACTAAAAGCATAATTAAACAGAGAGATGTATATTCTATTTAAAAATATTGTTGTATAGCATATTATAGCATATATAGCATTTTACAGTCTACTTTCGTGAATAATTTTAGGAACAAATATAAACAGTTCTACTTATTATTAAAAAGATAATATTTACTCAATGAATACTTCTAGTAATTGTTCAGAAATCAAGAATAGTTTTGATTCAGATAAACAATTTTTTTTCTTCTCATATTTAGAAAGATAATATAAATAAATGTATATTTTCATAAAATACTATCCAAAATATATAACTTGATAATAAAATTTAATTAGCCTTCGGGTTTTGTGAATCGTATCATGAAAACAAGCTGTAAAAATTTATAAATGATAGATACTTCTGATATTCTGCGAATTTTTCCAAAACATTTGCTCCTCTCTATTAAAAGAAGATGACAATGACACATCAAAATTATTTTTTTGGTCTCTGCAAATTTTGTTATTTTATAAAAAGGGAAAATATTTCCACATTTGCTAGTTGCATTTTTTATTTTCTTAGCATTACTTACAATCATTTTTCTATAACTTATTTTCTTGTATCATTTTCCCCACAGATATCGAATCCATCAGTTAAAACAGAACCAAATAAAACATTGTTTTAAAAAGAAGATAATTAAATTATCTCCATTGTTTTAATTAATGTTTCTGAATTAATATCACTTATTAGTGAAAGTTCATTATGAAATGCTTATTTTTACTAAAGGATATTAATAAAAGTTTTTAAGAAGAGTTGCCTTTCACCTTTTTGAATTTTTCGGAGTAAAGAAAACTAATTATTATCAATAACACTAATTAAAGCAGAATCAGGAGAACTAAGATTTATGGTAGTTTGATCGATTTTTTTCTTTTTGTTTGAAGATTAGAAAGGAGAAAAATCTCAAATCATTTTATTCAAATCTGCATGTGATTTCTATTTAAAAGAAAAGTAATACTTTCTTTGAAATTTACTTTTGTGGCTGATTACCAGTATACTTGTTTAATTATAAACATGCTTACAAAAGCTTTACCATCAATGAGGATTAATTATACGTTACTTTTCAATCCGTATACTTTGATGATGCAATGGCTTTGAGTTATTTACTAATTAATAAAAATTGATAATGGGCAGAATTAGAAATTTTGTAAATTGAAAAGTTATAAAGACAAACAATTTGACACAAATTGAAAAATTTATTTCGAAAATAAAAATAAAAAAGATTTTTAAATGTTGAAAAAAGAAAATTATACCAGAATATATTATTATTTGAAATCATACGAGAAACACGCGATTCTTGCTCATTTAATGGGCACATTTAATTGATTGAAATATTTTTATACTGTTTCATTATTTCTTTTATAATTAATTAATCTATTAAATATCCATTTTAATAGATTGTTTCATTTTGACTACCTGGATGGTTTGCTGCTGGAAAGTTTGAAATTTCACTTTTGATACAAACTTTCACTCGGATATAAAAATACATTTAAAAAACGCTGATGTGCAGATTGAAAGATTTTAATTGAAATTATATTGAAAGATTTTAAAATGAAATTCAAAATGTTTTCTTTCACGCTCACAGATGTATTTTAGACTTTTTTGGTGCATGGTAATACAAGCTGAATTTTTAACTAAGCAATTTTATGAAGAAAGTAATATAATCATGGCTATAAGTATTTCACATTTTTTAAAACCTGAAGATATAGGAATGAAAAGTTATTTAGTTATTTGTTTAATTGTTTGAAAAATTCCTTAGCTATGTTGGTCGAAATAAGATTAAGTAATACGATTAATATCAGGTTAGCTTTTAAAAATAAAAATGCAAATATATATCAGTTAGCTGTACAATCATTACTTCATAATGTCTTTTTTCTCTCCCATTAATTTTAAACAAATAATGTACTTTATATTAAATTAAATGTTCTAAATCAGAGAATTGTTAGACTTTCTGTCCACAGATCATCTCTGTAGACTTTGTATTAATTGAGAAAGAAGTACGTTTATTAATTCTAGAATAGTCCAAAAATAACATATCGCATCTGCCCTTAAGAAAGACTTCTGTTATTCTTTTATTGACGCAGGCTTTGTATTACTTATGAAAGAAATAGTTTTATTAATTTTAGAATACAAAAGAAATAATATATCAGATCTGTCCTTTAGAAATATTACCGTTATTCATGATGAAATTACAAATTTATTGAACCATAATTGTGGGTTTTTTAATTTCAATGAATAATTATTAATTTAAAATACGATAATCAAAATTTATTCAAATTCCCTTCTGAAGAAAATTTATGTTAGATTATGAATTTAATAGCAATGTAAGGCATCTAATGTCACGTAGTTTTTAATTATATTAACTAAGTGAATGCGAAGTGCTTATTCCACCACATTATATGTAGTGATTTCAGTTAACTTTAAAAGCTTGTCTCTTGAAAATAATAATATAAAAGAATGAATTTTTGAAATGAAAGTGCATAAAAAACTCATTATCGTTAACTTAAGTTTAATATGAGAAAAATTCTCTGTGTTATCTCTCATCAAATATGTTTATTTTGATATGATTGATATAATTTTAAGGTATAAGTTTGAAATTCCAAAAACTTAAATATTTTAGTAATTAACACATGCAATAAATGAGAATTGAATCTCTATATTAATAGAAAATTACTGATTCCTCATTAAAGCCATACTAATTTATTTTTTTAGGATTTCCATATAATTCTCATAGAAATCAAATTTTATTTTAACTTCAAAATTACAAAACATAATGTTTGGAAGATGAGGAAATATATTTTATAAATATATTTATACTAGGAAATTCCTTTATTTTCTGTGAATTATTATCCTTTGATTCACATGATGAAAGTTATACAATTTTCCGTGGGTGATTCTTTTCACTTTTAAATTTTGATTATGTGAGAAAATATATTAAATATGGCATAACATGGCATGTGAGTTTAATGAAATATACGCATCTAATTTAACTGAAAGAAAAGAACATATGTGTTCTTAAAGCAAATTTAAAATATCTCAAAATTCATTATTCTCAAATTGTGCACCTCTTTTTTTAACGAAAGAACTAAAATATGTTACTTTGACATGTTTAAATACAGGTGTCAAAATAATAATTAAAAAAAACAGTATGTCAGCAGTCATTAAGGTATCTGTATACGTTTAAAAGGCAGTTTTTGGTCAAAATTCAAAAAAGAAAACTAACTCATTTATTTGATTTTCCAAATCACAGTTTGTTTTAATTCTACGATAAATAGAAACAGAGATATGTGATCTTTTTATAAACCAATGTAGCTGAAAATGAAACTGGAAGTCGGATCTTATCCCAACATTTTATCATATACATACCTCTTTGAACTATAAATTATTTTATAAACTGTTCTATCAACAAGCCACGCTTTTTAGAATACGTTTTGAGTACTTTTTATACCGAAAGGATTTGGAATTACATCTGATTTTAACCATTGTTTAGGTTTGCAAAGCTTTTTATTTGCAAGACAAATGAAAACTTTAAATAATTTTTTGAAAAACTTGGATTTTGTAAAAAAAAAAAAAATCATACTCAAAACATATCTTAAAAACTCATTAATACATTATCTTGAAATTTGTATTTATGTTACCTTAAATAGTAACTTTGAACTGAATCATTTTTGTTTTAGAACTACCTAATGCAATTTTCAACGACGAATTTAGTGAAATTTTCAACACAGAAATAATCGATTAGCTATAACTTTTCTGAAAATGTGCATATTTCTTAGATTTTAGTTCATTCTCTTCACCATAGCTGTACCTGCATATAAAAATAATTTGAATAAGTACATTAGAATTTTTTAGTGTTTTGCTTTTTGTTGATTTTTTCACTATTTTTTATTCAAATTGACACATTTTACAGAATTTCAATTGGCACAGAATTTCCTGATCAATATTTTTCATTATTTGCAATCACACTGATCCAGAAAGTAAACTGAAATTTAAATTGATTTTTCAAAAAATTTCTCCGTAGATAGGCAGATAATCTTAAATCCTTTAAAGGAGCATTTTTGCGGCATTGCTCTTCTAATTACAATATAATTCTAATTTACGTTTTTATCTCACTAAAGAAATGTAATCAAAAAGATTAATGTATGCTTTTTTTAGCAAAATTTTAAAAAAAAAAATTTACAAACACAAATTTTAGAAATTATATTTCTTTTCAAGATAAGGAATAATAAATTATTTTTTATTGATATAGCATCCTTGATGAATATCCATTTTTGAAAGATCGATTCTGATTACATAAAACTTCAAATTTTGTTTTTAAAGCCTAATCATGCTGCACAAGAAAACATAATTACTTCATAGAATTCATATTGATAATTGGTAATTGTTTTATTGATTACATTCGGTATTACTTATTTTATCTTAGTGCCAAAAATTTCTAAAAAAAGATCGCTATTAATATTTTCTTAAGCAAATTAGATAATGATCAATGGTACTTAACAAATTACTTGCCATGCATAAAATGACTTTAGTGATGATTTCTTGCTTTATATTAAGTGTAACTTCTGTTCTAAAAATATCTTCTTTTTTTCCATCTTCTTCTTTTTACTGCAAATAAATGATAATTGTGTACAGAATAACAGAGACTCTTAATTTTTCGGAACTGTGCAATCATTATTTCGATTTTATTTGATATCATTAATGTGTTAACAGAATCACGATCTACTAATTGAATTCAACAGATTATGCATGTCCCAAAGAATAATTCGAATGTTTTCACAGTGAGAAAAAAATGCATAAAATATAAACAGAATATTCGAACTAAAGTCTCTTTCCTCGTATGCGCTATTAATTTCTAAGAATAGCAGCAAAATTTTGTTACAAAAAAAGAATATCGTAAAGTAATTGTTTAAGTGAACATTTATGGCAGAAATACTTCAAGGAAGATTAATGAATCATAGTTAAGCGTTGAAATAATTTCTAATAAATTAGTGATATTTCATTATTACCATTTGCCGCAGGTGACTAGTAATTAATTATTTTTATTTTTTCATCCGGTATGCGAAGAATATTGGTTATATTTAATTTCAGATAAATCGTTTAGAATCAATTTCAGATAATCATTTTTCGCGAATTATTCTAATAAAAAAAGCAGTCGTAACGCTAATATAAATGTAAATATCTTGTTTATCTATTTTCTAATCTCGAGATATTGTAAATTTACTTTTTTTTTTGTCTTGTAAATTACACAGATACTAAACAAAATCTTTCTTCTATAACTTTCAACACAGGAGAATAATCAAGAAATTAAATATTTATTAAGAAATGAAAATAATTTGAGTTTCTAGAGAACAATATAATCTAATAATGCAAAAATATATTCTTTAAAAATTGCAAAATGACAGGCAAATGTAGTATTTTAAGTATATTTTTTAAACCTGTTTTCGATCGATCATCTTTAACGATTCTGTTTATTTTCTTAGTGTTTGATACATTTAAAATGAAACATTGTTCATTAATCGATATGCTCATAATGAATCTGAGAAAATTTTATTGACAAATTCTTGAGATATTACATAAATTAAGATAGATATTCTTTAGTGCCCATAAGGTTTAAATGCTCAGTGACTCTATTTTCAGTAATCATATTATTAAAAAATAAGCTTTGTTTTAGTAAAAAATATTATTATATTAATTGCAGATCAATCATTTGCACTTTAATTTAAAGTATAAATTCTACTGGAGCTAACAGAAAATTAGAGAGATACTTATTACGTTATGACTGAAGGCCTTTATAATATTATGAGTGAATTATATGACTATCAAATTTTGAAGTTTTAAAATATTTTGAGGAAGAAGCTATTAAGTAGGAATAACATAAAATATTTAATTATTAAATTTTTAACGAGCAATAAGATTGGCGAACCGGCTGATCGCCAAAGGCGGCTAGTATTAACATAAATATGGATACTCAGAAATTATTCTCATTAAACTTTTCGCATGCCAGATATATTTCCGTTACAACAGTTAAACTTTTCTTTCAAGCAAGGGGTTTCTTTCAAAATGTGATATATACAATAAAAAATATGAAAATAATAGACAAAATGTTTTGCAAGTAAGAGTTATTTATTTATTTCTAGAAGCAACAAAATCACATTTAAATAGAATTATTTAATAAAAAAACGGAAGTGATTTTGCATGTCTCCATAATAATAAGTCCTAACAAGTGTTTTTTGAGTACATCTTTCTCGAATGTAAATTCTCTCTATTTTCATCAAAAGACATTATCTGCTACATCAATCTTAAATTATATATTGGAAATTTTCATTAAAATTACAAAA
>JAPMOR010042588.1:21321-39247 GCA_026543865.1 Argiope aurantia
AAAACTGATTTTCCTTATTGCAAGTGATAGCTTAAAATAATATCATTTAAAAATTAAAAAAAGAAACGCTATTTCCCACATCCACAATGCAGTAATAGCATTTTTTTTTTGTGTCATAAATATTGATTTTTTTTTGTACTTACAAAAAAATTACAATAACGTAATTCACTGAAGAGTAATCTTAGTGCATTTTTCGAGAACCAGAATTTTTTTTTCTTCACATGCTAAATTTGATACTTTATTTTATTAAGTATTTAATAAAAATTCCTATTTTGTGATATAAATGTAGGCTTCAGAAAAAGAAATTTTTAAATAAGTATTCTTAAAATAAATAAGACAAGATTTCATTATTTTAAAATAAGTATTTCTTTTCTCAATCCAATAATTTCATGTGACAACCGAATGATTTATAGATTTTTGTTATAAAAATCTTTAAAGAAATCTACTTTGTTATCCGTAGTTCTTTAATTTTTATCATTTAGACTGCAATGGAGATAACAATAAGCTCTGTTAGTTTCTTGCTGAACCTGATAAAATCCAATGCTAAAAATGAAGCAGATATTTCCATTAATAATATTCTTTTTTCTTCTCTGTTTGAGAAATAAACGTAAATAAAAACAATGTATCTCTATCGAATTGGAAACTTCAATTTCCTTTGAAACCAAAAGATGTTTTGCTATAGATAAACAAAAGACAGATATTTCCAGCAATCGTTAATAATATATTCTTTTAGAAGAACATTAATCAACGCTGTATTGATTACTTTGAAGTTAAGTGGGAATTGATGTTCCACTGGAATAAATGGATGTCCTCATCAATTCGGATGTTGTCACTTGTTTCTGAATAAAGCTTGCTATTTGTCATTTTTTAGTCATCCTTTTTAATAAATAAACATCAGATAAGAAAAGGGTGATTCCAAAAATGGCACATTTCCCAATAATTTTATTTCTTTTAGTTCTAACAATTGTATACATTTTATCCGCAGATGGCTATTATCTAAAAATGATTGACATTCTATGAAAATTAATTTTATTTGTTTAATTAATTAAATTTATTAAGTTTAGTTGTTAAAATTTTCATTTAAACAACATTTTAACATTTACAGATTATACACGACCCACGCAAGATTAGGATTTGATTTTACAAAAGGGAAAAAGTAAAGATTTATATATATATATATATATATAAAGTTTCCGAACGCTTCAATTTTTTTTCTAGAAGCTTTTATTTGCAAACGTCTTTTTCGACGTCATTCAAGTAATATTTTATGCAACAGCCTACAGAAATAAAAATATTAATATCATATTAATATCATTCACAAAATTAGCTGATATTTTAAACTGAATATGAAGTTGTAAAGAATAGTTTTATTTTTTGATTAAATAAGAACATCAAAAAAATCAAAAGACTACAAATACCAATAATGATTTTGTGTAAAAAAGGGCCAAACACTTATTATTATCTAATATTGCTTTCAAAATATATACAAAACTTTCAGCGTTGCAATTAATACCTTATCAAATGTAAAAGAGTATTATTTTTAATTCAGTCAATTTCCTATAAAAAATAAATATTTATTCACAAATCCCAGCATTTATTTCATCTATTATTCTTAGTTCAGCTCAAATATGAAGTAAAATCAAGGATAATGTGCAATTATGTTGCAAAAAAGAAACTCAGAAAATAATATCGGTTTAAAAAATTATTTATAAGCTGCAAAAAAAATGAAATTATTTTTCCCATATGAAACGATTTTAAAAAAAATCCCAAACAACTGAATATATTGAAATAGTATTCGACATACATTATTTTTATTTTTCACACTATAAATATTTCTATCTAGAAAGAAAAAAATTAAAGCAGCATACAGAGGCTTACAGCGTTGTATGTTGCTTTTTTCGTATTTTGCCTGGTAAATATGGAAATAAACTTCATACTCTGAGATTTTTATTACCTGATCATGTCTTAATAAAATTTTTTTTATATAATTGGTCAAGAACAAATGCTTTTAAACAATTGCAGGTTTTTTTTTTGTATGGGCTAAGAAAATATTAATATTTATTTTGTAAGATAGAAAATTCGTTATTTCCAAAGTTACTAATTAGAAATGCTTAAAACCGATAAATGCACGATTTTACTTTTCATACATCTATTTCAAAAGTAATTGTTTTTTAAACGATTTTCCCTATATCATATGGCAGAAGGTAGGTAAATCAAAATGTCATGTTATAGTTTCGTGCAACATGGCTTAACTGATCCCGTCATCCCCCCCCCCCTTTGCCTGAGCTTCTGTCAATGCTTCACGTGAGTATTCGTATATAAGAAATGTTAAATAATGCGGACGTAAAAATGTACAAGAGAAAATTTTGGTGATCATATTAATTATTTTATTTTACTGCCTGGGCATATTACTAGAGTTTATCAAGAGTTTCAAAGAGAAATGCTTTTCATTAGTTTTCAGCATGTTTATTATTGTAGAAAAATCCATCTATTTTGTTGTAAAACGGACAAAATATGTTCAAGTAAAAGATAACTGAACACGCAATCAGCAGTCACTGTACAAGTTTTAAAATCAGATAATGAATAGTATATTTCAAAAAAGAATAGGGATGATTTTTAGCGATGAAGCGATACAACAACTAACTGTCACATGGGATGTTAACAGCAAGATGAATACAGCAACTAACTGCCATATGGAGTGATAAAAGCAACTAATTATCACATGATAACAGCTACTAGCGGTTACATGTGGGGATAATAGTAACTTTATCGTACAAACAGATATTCAAATCGCCTATGTTCGAATGAACTGCGCTTTGACGCATTAATGCAGCATGAAATAATTATCCTCAAATCATTAATCATTGTGATTCTTTTTCAGCCTTTTCCAAAGATATCGTGAGAGATAATTTAATATATCCATCAAGTATTCACAAATACTTGATGCAGAGACAATAATTTGTAAGAAAACAAATGCAAGATCTCTGGAAACATGTGTTCAATAGATAGTTCAGACATTCCCAATTACCACTTTCATGAAACCTACTACTTCCTCTTAATTACTTTCACTGTCACATTCTTCATGATATTTAATAGAACAATGACATGTTTTGTGAAAAGAATGTTTAACCATTTCGTCAATGCCCTGCCAAGAGAATTGTTTCCTCAATGTGCTGGAAAATGCTTCAATATTTCAGAATATGAAATGAGTCTTTGTACTGAGAGGGGCTTTACATTGTTAAAGCTACTAAGGAATTGTTCCTGTTAAAAAGCTTAATCAACAATGTGTATTACGGTGGCCCTAGCATGTACTGGCATCAAATTAAAAACCTATATACATTCATGAGAATACTTTCAAACCTAGAAAAAAGCCTAATTAGTGTAATTTGTAAAACATTTCTCTCTACAAATCTAAAGATGACATCTGCGAAATATTTTACTTTGAAATCAATTTGTAATTGATCGCATTCGTAAAATCTTAATCCTTTGTGATAATTTTCACTTTTTTCATAATTTTTAAGAAATAGATTAACTTTTCACTCAACCTGTATTTTTTAAATCCAAAGCCATCGATATTTTTATATTTATTTTGTATATAAATTCGTCTTAATTAAATAAATTAACAAACATGGTTTTATATCTATATAAATTGTGATTTTATTATTTTCTAAAAAGTTTTACTTCCAGAAAAGTCTCACTTCAGCATAATTTGAACATCTTGTTGAAATTGTCTTCTGTTTGAACATTTATACTATTTCAATATATTTTAGAAATGCGAAACAAACTGCCTAAAATTCTATATAATCCAAATCTAGCAAAATTTCATTAAAAAATTATATGAGTGCTTTTAATTTTTTATCGATTCATTTTGAATCATATGTCTCAATCAGTACCAAATGTTGCAATTTTCAAGATTTTCAATTATTTTGATGAAAATTGGCAACTTATTTTTAAGTAACATTCTAATTAGAAAAGTTGATATAGTACGAAGAGATATGTATTAATTTGTCCTAAACATACTATTTAATTTGTAGTATTAAAGTTACTTTCTTCAAACTGGTTTCTAAAGTAATTTAAATAACCGTGAGAAATAATTTAATTAACAGTTTCATCCTGAATAGGATAAAAAATGAAACTCCAATTCATTTTTAACTTCGGTAATGGAATGAATTCATTCTCAAAATTTATTTTAAAATTATTTACATCGTATATAAATCTATACTAATAATAAAGCTCAACGTGTGTGTGTGTGTGTGTGTGTGTGCGTGCGTGCGTGTGTGTGTGTGTGTGTGTGTGTATGTTGGCGCTTCACAGGCCAGACCATTCAACCTACAGCTACCAAATTTGGCACGTGTATACCTTGGAGAACGGGAATGTACACCTGGGGGTTATTTTTTTGAATTTTTAACTAGAATTTCATTTATTTAAAAATTAAGCGAAATTTTGGCGTGTTTCTGCTATAAATTCCGAAAATATTACGCACAAAAAGGAATTTTACATGAAGTTAAAGATCAAAAATATATCTTTTAAATGATACCAATATTTTGACCTTAAAATTAAATTTCTATTTTTATGAAATTTTAAATAAATATTTTAAATATATTTTTCAACAATTTTTTTTCGTACAATATAAAAATAAAATTTAAGCTGCTCGAAATGAAATCTGCAATTTAAGCTGCTGGAAATGAAATCTGCAAAAAATATAATTTTCGGCACGTGTCTGTAGGAAATGAAATAAATATGAAATATTATTTTTTCTAAAAAATAAATTCAAGAAAAATTATTTTATGATCTTTTACACTCTCTATATTATTAATCCAATAAATCAGTTTTATTTTAAGGCAAGTTTTGTTTAATATGAACAGGATATCCATTCAAATCAGGGCCACACAGCTAATTCGTAAACCTTTAGTAAGACCCAGATCTGCTAAAATGGTCTAAATGGAAAATGATTATATTTTATGTAACTTGATTCAATAAATGCTCTAATAAATAACGAATTTTCGATTTTACATAAAGCTTCTGCTGTGGAAATCTCGATTAACAAAATGTTCTTGAAACATTAATATTTTAAATAAAAAGAGTTAATTTCCAATCAACTAAATCAATCACTTAAACTGACTGATTAATGAAAATTTGAATATCACTATTCACTAAAAAAAAATAATTTTAGATTTTCCATGGATCGTTTCAAAGAAAATACGCCAATCAGCGCGCAAGTTTTTGAAGATTAATTGTTCTAAGATTATGAAAATTTTGAGTTCTTCTAAATTTTTAACATTTAAAACTTCATAAATAAGTCTTAGTTGATCGCGGGAAATAGAAACATTCATTCATATAGTTAAGATTGGGTCTGTCCAGAATATTTCTCAGAATATGATGCCTTACTGCATTAAATTTAGACTTCATAATTTTTGAAATATATTTATTGGCTGGAACAAAATATTATTGTTGATTTCATTTCAATCCATTTGAAAGCAAAACTGAAAACTGAATTTTATGCTGAGTCTGAGAAATTTTTGTTGAATTATTCTTTGAGATATTACATAAATTATGAAAAACTATTTTGTAGTTCACATAAGATTTATATACCGAGCGATTCTGTTTGCAATACCCATATTCAATAATAATAATAATAAATAAATAACAATAAAGATGATAAATAAAATAAAACGCTTGGTTTTATTTAAAAATATCTTTATATTAATTGCAATTTCATCATTTTCACTTTAAATTAAAGTTGAAGTTTTACCGGAAATGGCAACAAATTAGCAAAATATATATAGTAAATTGAACGAAACGATCTAAACAACATATAAGTTTGGTATGACTATCAAAATTTGAAGATTAAAAATGTTTTGTTTGAGAATCTATTAAGAGACCAGATACTTAAAATATTTAATTCAAAATTGTAGCGAGTGGTAATACTGGCGAACCGGTTGGTCGCCAAAGGCGGCTAGTGATTAATAAAAATGGTACAAACAAAATAAAATAAAATAAAAAATATCATTTATGAAAGACACTGATGCCTTTTTTACTGGCATTTTAGAAATGCATTAATTTATTTTTTCATTAGGTTTTAACATCACTTTATGATTCACAAATATGATTGTTGATTCTAGAACTATAGATTTAAAATAAATGAGATAGCTTATTATTGCATTCAAAGAATCGAATTAGCATTCTTTCACATCTGGAATAATATATATTCAGAAAAAGTTTTTTTTTTACATTGAAATAATTCGAATATATTATGTCTCTTTTTGCGAACATGCAACAAAAAATTAATGTGAAAGCATGAAGTTATAATTTTTATTAGTTGAACACCAATATCAAAGCGCAACACATTCGTGGACGGCAGAAAGAAAACAGAAAGGGAAATTAAAATATTCAATAAACCAGTTAGCCAATATTTTTAAGTGCATAATAATTTCAAAAAATTAAGGCTATATAAAATTGAATGCATGAAAATGTGGTTATAAATTTGAATGTTATTATATTCATGTCATTTTCTATCATAATTAAAATGAATACTATAGTTTTCATATTTTCTAAACTTGATAATAATTTTTAAACATTTTCCACATTAATCTTAATTGAAAATGTACAACATCTATTTATTTTAAAAAATGATAAAAAATTATTTATATTAAATTATGGATCCAAAACATATCATTTATGAATATCCTATTTTCAAATTTAGAATTCACATATACCGTATTTCCTATTCGTCTTGCAGCTTCTGCGTAGAAAGTTTTTATGCAATTTGACTTAAAAGAGGAAAGAAAATTAGGGGAGATATATTTTAAAAAAATCCTTCTCTACAAGACAAGTAACCGAAAGGCCCTTTAAAAAAACTGGAGGGTTCGATATGGTTCATTTAAAATTCAAGCATCCGGGAAAAGATAATTAGAAATACTTTCAAATCACTCTTCATTTTCGTGCTTTCTCTCCTTTTCACCACAAAGCGTATTTATCTTAGAATTAGCCCTACAGTTCAGATTTTGATACTAATAGGGCTCATTATCTACATCAAACTAGCCATGGCTGTTCACTCAAGATGTAAGGGGACCTCATTTATAATCGGTTCTCTTGAGGTAATTATGGCGCTTTTTTTTCTTTTTGTGAATCTTTTAGCTTTTCTTTCTGTCTTTAGTTCTTTAAAATTAGCAATCATATTTTTCCACTACCGCAAATAATGAATCTAATAATAGTTTATTAAGATGATTGCAGAATTAAAGGAAGAAAGACTTTATTCCTCAATATAATTCAAAATTCATTGGCTTCTAATTCGATTTAAAAGAAAAGCTCTGGTATGCAGTATTTCTGACATTGTCAAATTCAAAAAACAATTTTTTAAGATTAAAATTATAATAAAAATCATTGTGAATATAAATTCCACCTCGACTGCCTTCTTGATTTGACTGGCTGAATGAAAATTACAATTTGCATTACAAGTTTTTAATACCCTTTAAATTTAATTTTTAATCCCTTTGAAAGAATTGTATCTTTAATCAATCAATTTCTACATCGTTACGAAAATCCATTAAATTCAAAATGATGTGCGTTTTTCAAATTAAAAAAGCTTTAACTGAGAAAGTTCAGTAATTATGTTTAAAATTAATTTCATAAGTATAAGCTCCTTTATTTTGTTATTTATTTTTTATAATATCTTTCTAACGTATGATATATTGGAAAGATATTTTAATTTTCATTAAAACCCTTTAGGCTTTTTTTTTATTTTTTCCGAAAAATTCTTTACTAGAAGTTTTAGTCATGTGGTTCTCTAATGATGTTTACAATTAAATATTCTTTTTTAAAGCTTATTTGTGGAACGGATCGAGGAGAAGACGAGCATTTGTAATTTTTTAATAGATTTCTGCATTAAAAATCAGCTTCAGGATGAAAAATAAGTTGTATCCTTTGAATTATTAAGAAAATACTAAAATACTATTATGTAACAATAATAAGACTTCAATGTGTGTGTATATATATATATATATATATATTCTGTTAAATGTGCGATTAAATTATATAAAGACGTTATAATTGTATAGTTATGTTTTGATTAAATACCTGATTAGGCCATCCCATATGTCATCCCATAGTGCATTGCGTTTGTAATTAGAATGAGATGGGATGCTGAACTGTAAAACCGCGCGCGTGAATGTCTTGTCTTTGTGTTTGTTTAAGTGTGTGAATGTGATTATTAAAGAAATGTTTCCAACAACATTCGTCCTGTTGCTTCCTGCACAGATAATAATAATCCACATACCACCACATTGGCGCCCAACGTAAAAGAATTTCTGATGAAAACGGAAGTGAAGTCGTCCCGACAATCGTAAGAAAATTTTTCCGCAAGCAGCAAATTATGAAACGTGTCGTTCCTACACAAGTTATAATTTTTATCATCCCGAGAACGTGCCATCCTGACATATGCGATTATTCTCCTCCCTAGAATTGTGTTCCAGACATCTGTCCTAAAAGATGAACCAGCATCTGCCATCTTCGCTTCCTTGATGTCCTAAGGAGTATTCTAGAATCCAGTTTTAAATCCTAACTCGTACGGGACGTCGGTCACTGTACTGAGTATAATTTATTGTTTGTGCATCTCCAGCAAAATCTGCATTTAAATCCATAAAAGAAATGTGTAAGTGTTTTCAAATTTACAGCACGGAAAAATTCATCAGTTTTGTTTTGGTGGAGCCGATCCAAGGATTAGATAAGTAGTTTTGTTTTATTTCTGAAAATAACAGAAAAGTTATAAAATAACTTGTTTTATTCTAATTTAGAAAATATATAGAATATTTGAAATATTTAGAATTAGAAAGTAACTTTGGAAAATAACTTTTGTTTTAAGAAACCGTTCTGTAGGTGACAGGACCAGGTATTTGTGTTCGGATCACTTTTATTATGTTAACACTTTTCTTAATAAGTTTATTGCAAATACTTTGTGAGTATTCATTTTGTAATGATATATCCTTTTGAAACCTATGAAAGCTTTGTTTATGTGCTTCATTTCTGTACACCATCAAAAATTAATTTTATTTTATTGAATCCTTTCGTTTTGAGACGAAACAGAAAAATTATTGCTTTTTTTTAATTTGGCATATCCGGTGATCTATTATCCTTTTTGTGTTTTTATACAGCATTCTATTTAAGAATAGACTATTAATCAATTTTGTTTTATTCCTTTTATTAACTGAAGTTTTCTGGGGAAAAAAGAGGGAAAAAGGAAAGTAGATGAAAGTATTCTTTTTTTTTTTTTTCTTTCGGAATAGGAAAAGTTCCAAGAAAAGAAATTGATTTATTGATATGTTTATTAATTGTTTTATAGTATTTGAAATATACCATGTGTGTCCTTTTTTTTTATTCAATAAGAATACTTCTTAACTTAAATTTTACTTGGCATTATTCTGAAAATCGTATTTTCTGTTTTATTTTAATGATAATGTTTACGTTTTTTTATTCTTTTGAAATTTGAGTATATGATTTAGATATGATGATTATGATATGAGTATATAATTTGATATATTATTATTTTGAGAAATTCCATAATATATCTCAAACATAATTTTGTTTTACCAATGTGTATAGATACTTGCAGTTAAAATTAACAATTGAAATAATTTGAATTTAATTTCTGTCTTTATGTGTTGCTTTATCTAAAATATAAAGTTTTTGAGCATAAATATTTTTTTTTCCATTGCTGAAAATATATTTATCTCCTAACTGAATATTATAATTATTTTGCATTCTTTTAAAAAAAAAGGAGATTTAAATCATTTGTGTTCTACCTACTTTACTGATTTTTTTCTTGTACATTCAAAAGAGAGGGTAAGTGTGTAACTGATCCGTTATATTCAAGTTTTCTTCTTTAACTTCCTGTCTCATTTCAATAATTAAAATTGGTTTTCTTCTCTAAGGAGAACATAGCCCAAATCACACCACCTCGCCGGGAAAGTATTCATTGGTGTAAGGCGAAGATGTAGCAGTTGCATTACTCTTAACCAATAGACTACCAGTCAATTCAAATTCTGTCTCCTTGCCGGGACGTCGTCGGAGCCAGAGGGGGAGGATGTAGCAGTTGCATTACTCTTATCTTCTCCTTTGGATACTAGATGGCGATACCTGATTAGGCCATCCCATAATGCATTGCGATTGTAATTAGAATGAGATGAGATGCTGAACTGTAAAGCCGCGCTCGTGAATGTCTTGTCTTTGTGTTTTTTAAGTGTGTGAATGTGATTATTAAAGAAATGCTTCCAACAACATTCGTCCTGTTTCTTCCTGCACAGATCATAATAATCCACATACCACCACAGCAATCAATTATAATTAAGTCATTTTATTTCATATCATAGTTTATATTTAAGCATTTTAATATGTATCCATTGCATATTTAGTTATCATTTATTATTACAGATTATAATTATAATGTATAATCATATTTTTTATATCGCTTAGATCATATGTAGCAGCATTTAAAATTTAGTTGATATAAAAAATGAATGGTTAATCGTATATGTTCGCGGTTCTATTAAAATATCCAATTAGATTTTTAGATATTTTGAGAAAATCTTTTATTAAAAGAATTGTATAATTTCTTAATACTCTTTATTTTATTTGCTGCTTTCTTAATGAAATTTTGAGTAGTGAATTTAAATGTGTTTTATGTAGCAATTTTTTAATTCTTGCAATAAATATAATATCAATATAAATCGCGTTTCTGAGATATGCTAATTAAATAATGTAACTGTTAATTTTCAGATCTAGGAAATATGAAATTTATTTTTGTGTTAAAACAATAAAAAAATATTATAAGCATTTTTGTAGTTGAATGAGTAATAGAATTCCTGAAGAAATTGATAGAAACTCCCTTTCTGCGGTCAGTATCCCACACCAGATGATTTTTTCTGTTCCAAACGTTGAAGAATCCCTTCAAATCCTAGTAAGTTGCGATTTCAGAACTGATTCCGAAATTCTAGAAGTTATTAACATCTGACTCTTACACCCGGGAGCCTGATTTCCGCTTTGTCGGTTTCAATGGTCTTTTTTGCAGGCCGTATAGATGTTACAATAATCATGAAGTATACGTATAATAGCATTATGTACCAGCACTTTCTTTGATTTCTCGAATAACTCTTTTCGTTTAGAGGATATTTAATTATTTAGAGGACTTATTATCTTATTTTTTGAACCACTCACATATATATACGACAGAATTATTTTTTTCTAAATAGCTTTAGTTGATTTCTCTAAAGTATTTATATGATGTCTATTAACGTCAGAAAACTGAAATAACTATCTTTTGTTCATTATTGAACCAGTTTTTCTCAAGTTTCCTTGTGGTGGCAAATGATTATTTATACTTGGCACGTTTCGGAGATTCTTTTAGAAGTGGTACTCTGGCCTTCCTCAAGTGTTTTGGGGCTTGTTTTTTTCACGGTTTCCCTTTGTTTTCTACTTGATTGAAAGAAGTGAGTAAAAATCAAAATGGAAGTTAAAGAATAAAAATCAAAAGACACGAGAAAATTGTGAATAAGTAGTATCATTTTTTTATGTACAATTGTCCCAATCTTCAATTAACCCGAAATTAGTCCATGTCAAAACTTTAGTTTATTAATTAAAATTTAGAAATTTTTTGAACCTTAAAACTTTACTGATTTGAATTTAAAAAATTCTCAATATCTTCGAAGTAATTGTTAATAAATTTGGAAAGAATATGCTTACACGAAAAGTCTCTGCATCAATCAAAAATATCGATCATTCTAATTTTCATTATATTTCCTAACTATTTATATTGAATTGAAAAATTAAGGGAGATCAGAATGTAATATAAAAGTCAGAAAATAATAATCAAAAATATAAACCAGTAAAAAATGATTACGTTTTTTATGCTAAAAAAACAAAGCTAATTAATGTCATAAAACATAATTTTGAAAAAATAGAAATAGTTAATTCTGATAATGATATGTTAATGAAATTTATATGCTCATTACGTTGTTCTTGAAAGCAGTAAGCCAGCCATTAATTCTGTATGTTAGGAAATATAAACTAAAAATAAGCTTAAAGATTTTACCCGAGCATGTATTTTGATTTCTGACAAATTTCTAAAGCTATTTTATTAGCCATATAACAACATTAACTGTTTTAAAATATCTTATTTCTATACCCAGTTAATTTATCTCTTATTTTTAAGTATTTCAACGAATTATATCGACGAGAAAACATACCGTTGTTGCTTGAATTATACTAAAGACGTGAAGCAAATGTTAAAATTTTTAATCATTATATAATACTATTTTCAGAAAAAAAACTTCAGTAATTTCTTTAAAGTGAACATAGTTCATTCATTTTATACCAATTTTAAAGTCTTATTTCCATTATATGATATTTTTATAAAATAAACAGAGAAGAATAATTTTAAAATTCATACTAGTTTTCATTTATTCCTTTCCTTGCATTAAAAATGCATTGATCAAATTATTTTTCAAATTTGTTTGAACAAAAAAAAACTAATGATGTAGCAGTTGCATTACACTTATCTTCTCTTTTGGATACTAGATGGCGATACCTAATTAGGCTATCCCATATGTCATCCCATAATGCATTGCGATTGTAATTAGAAGGAGATGTGACGCTGAACTGTGAAGCGAGCGCGGGAATGTCTTGTCCTTGTGTTTGTAATTGTTTAGTGTGGGAATGTGATTATTAAAGAAATGTTTCCTACAACATTCGTCCTGTTGCTTCCAGCATAGATCATAATAATCTACATACCACCACAATACTTATATGTTTATTACATAACCCTTTACATAAATAGTTATTTTCATGCGATACAATTTGAAAAAAAAATGATCAAAATCAAATGCTATAACTCATTACATGCATCCTCTTGAAGGATTGAGAAATATCCAATTTGATGTAAAGTGCTCCATGAATTATTAGCAAAATTAAATATATCAACGAAAAATGAATCAATCAGGTTTTTTTAATACGGCTACAATGAAGAAATTACTTTTCAATCAAATTATATCCTTGGAAATTTTGAAAAGAAATATTGTCTGAAGAGTGATTGCTCTTGCAATAAAATATTCATATAAAAAATAGACTTTTGGTCTAAAGTTTGGAGAAATGAATTTTTTAGACAAGAACGGAATAGAGCAAATAAAATATAATCCATATCGTAAGCATCTTGGCAGACTACCAACTTCTGAAATTGCTGAGTCTCTCGAGGTATGAACACTTCCTTATAATTTTTACTTCAGAATTTTATTTTTAAAAGTAATGCATTTTACAAAAAAATGTATGTCAGATTTTCTTTCTGTACACTTTACGGAAAGTTTTTAGAAAAGGGCAAATATTTAAAGTTTTTACCAAAATCCAAAGAAAAAAACAATTATAAATAATTATTTGTTTTAAATAGGTGGTTCGTTTTAAAACAAATATCTATTAAGATAAACATAACTGATATTCACAATGGCTTCTTGATGTATTACCACTATAACATTTCAAAAATAACTACCTAATTTTATAATGAAGAAAAATAATAAAATTATTAATTATTTTCAAATTTTTGATTATTAGCAAATTTCTTAGCCTAAATGGTTATTTTAATTCTTCCCATTATATTTGTATCTAGAACATTTTCAGTAATTTTATTTTAAATTTGCGAAATTAATAATTATTATCATTTTTTAGAACCAAGCTATTCTTTGTTTGTTTATGTTTTGAAGGTTAAAAATTTGTATTATTTTTATTGTTTGGTAGTGATCGGATTGTGACAAAAATACGAACAACTCAATATATAAATAACCATGTGGTTGCTTTAGTAGCTAATATTCATTTAGTTATGGGCAATTTAAAAATAATAACCTTAATGAATTCCTCTCAACCAACCAAATCATTAGATTTTTAAATACATCTAATGATTTATTACATACAACTAATGAAACTTCTATTCACCTATATTTCTTTAATCTCTCTCTCGCTCTTTCTCTTTCTTTTTTTAGATTTTTACGATGACGATCTACACTCCAAATTTCGAATAGTTGCAAAATACTTTCACTTTTTTATAGCTAATTCTAATGTCTTAAATAAAAATTAGTGGGGATTTTTTTTATATTAACGCGTAATATTTATATATTAGTTGACTAAGAAAATCTATTTTTGGAGCAAATTGTATATTATTTATGATTGCTAAAAATATAGGATTGCAATGGATAAGGGATTGTAAAATTTATTTTTATAAACGTATCATATAAATATGATAAATTAAATGTCTCAAATACGGAAAAAACAGACGTAAGTAAATTAAATTGCTTGTAAAGAAAAAACATTTCTCTTGAAAACAAACGCAAGCAAATTAAATTGATTGTAAAGAATAATTTTTTCACGTGAAAACAGACGTAATTAAATTAAATTGATTGTAAAGAATACTTTTTTCACGTAAAACTAGTTTTTTAATATATTTACTTTTAACTTAAATGAAAAAAAAATGTTGTAATAATGAAAGCAGCAGCCCTGCCAAAAGTGCATGCATTTTTTCCTTATGATTCTAACGTGCGATCTCACTTACTGATTGAAAATTCGTTATATTATTTAAATTTTACAGAACGAGGCAAAATGAAGAAATTTTGCACGAACATGCAATAAAATCCTCTTCCAAGCAGTCAAAAATGCTTGAATCTTCTTCAATAACTTTGTACGCTGGAATTTTAAATTTCCAATTTTTTATATAAAATTAATAATGTCTGGTTATTTTAATACTACAAGACTCATCACTGCGTGATGGTTATCTGAAAAAAACTTAATTAGATTGTCAACTAAAGCCATCTCTCCTAAGCTTCTGGTAGGATTACCGAAGCTCCTAAGCTTCTAGTAGGATGCGCTTTTTAAAATGCAACTTAATCTGACGTAGTTAAATTTTGCTTTAAGAATAGTGGCGGTATTATAGTGTGTTTCTATTATGTTACCAGGGCTCTAAAACCTAACTGATGTGAAACACAGGATTTAGTAGATAGTGAATTTACAACATAGGAGCCAACGTCCTGGCATAGGGGTGACGTGTCTTCTCTCTGATCTGGGCGTCCTGGATTCGAATCCTGGTTCGGGCATGGTTGTTCTTTCTCTGTTCTATCTGTGAATGTGCCCTCCTGTAGAAGGGGGTTGTGCAATCGAATGTGTGATGCTTGATTGGCAAAGTCGTACTCTTGGCCCGAGTTGGCGCTACTAAAACAAGAGGTTCCCTGTCTGCTTAAATCGCTGTCTTCGTAACAGCGGGCAAGTGCCAGAAGAAACAACACAACATAGGGCCGGACAAGGAGAATCAAAACAATTTTGGACTCATATTGTCAACATCTACCTTTGACTTGGTAAGAATGGTTGTACAATTGCAAATGTTAATATTTAAGAATAGTAGTATTTTAACTTTTCTTCTTATTTCAATTTATTAGTAAGAAATACTATCCAGCACACTCTATGCAACATAGAACAAGATAAGAATTTTCAAAAAGTATATGGACTCCTAATTTCGAAATCAGCAACTGGTTAGGGCTCTGCCGCTTAAAATGAATGGTCACTGATTTCTTATAGAATGTGTTTATTATTTAGACGAATAACACTCGTTAGTGCTCTTCGACGAATTTAAACACATATTATAATGTTACAACTAATATGAATTATGAATTCTCATCTAGCGTTCATCCATGAAAAAAATTCAACACATTGATTCTAATATAATCATAGCGTAGATATATTGCTTATTTCTTCAAAATAAAAATATGGTAATTTAATTCTGAATTTAAATGTAAAGGAAAAGAAGCCATTATAATATTTGTAAGTGCTAATATTTAAATATCATAGTACTTTAACTTTTCTTCTTACTTCAATTTATTAATAAGAAATTGTATCCTGATATTACACAAAAAAAGATGTATTAACATGTCTATTCAGAAATTCCAATTAAAAAAAATGAAGGAAAGATGAAAAGATAAAACATAGAGTATGATTCGTTTTTCCTTTTATTTTAATTTTATTTATCTTCTTTTCGTTTTCTTTGTGTCTAGACATGCAGCATACATTAAATTTTAGAGAAATTGTCGTGCTTGCTTATACGAAGATATATAGACATACGAAGATTATAATCGGAAACTTGTCATTGATGTTGTTTGATAATAATTGAATATGCAAATTGCTTTGAGACATTATATATTATTTACAATATTTGATATGGATTTTCAACCAAAAAAATAAATTATAAAATAGACTAGAAAGTTGTTCTTTTCATAAATTGAATTTTAAATGAATTTATTTTATTCCTTTTTAAATTGACATTATTCATTTTTAATTGCAACTTTAATTTTTCATAATGATGAGATACTTTTCTTTAAACTATGCATTAATGTAACTAGTTATAAAGCCTGCTTTATTGTTTTAGAATTAGGATTTGGATGTTGAATTTCATCTGTGAATTTTATTTAAAATTTAGTATAATTCATATTCTTAAAATATCTCTTAAAATTGTCTACAACTTATATTGAAAATGTTTTAAATTATTTTAACTATTAACAATAAAAATATATAATATAATTGCAAATAATATAAGTAAAAAAACGAACATTGTCTTTATAATTCAAAATAATCAGAAGAGAAATATCTAGAAATTTAAGTCTAAGCATTAATTAACATTGTAAATGTTTATCCATTGGTAATTGATACCTAGGTAAAATTTGAAATCAAACTCTAAAAATTCAAATTTTGGAAAATAATTTTATAAAGGCTTTTGTTACTATCAATTTTAAAATACCAAAAAAAATGCGTTATTCATTGGGAAAAAAAAATAAAAAGAATGAGTTTGAAAGAAAAAAAATCTTTAAAAAAAAAATAAATAAAAGTGTAATGTTCCATAAAAAGTAGACATGCCATTTTATTGTGTGTGTGTTTGTTATAGCATTGTATATAACTATAAAAATGAGGTGTTCTTGATCGTATGTAGAGAAACTCACAACACAAGGAAGTATAAATTCTGCACCAGGATAAAAAAAACACACACAAAACATCTTCTTAAGAATACGTCTTTTTCCCTCATGGGAGCATTCTTGTGTGTTCCAACTTGAAACGACACTCCAGGTATATCGTTGGATCTGCCATTAGAATCTTTAGAATAATAGCCGTCTGGGACAGTTTACTACTTTTTTGCTTCCTGAAGATTCTGGTCAGGGTGGTTTCACTTTTTCTTTCAGAGACCAATGGGAACACTCACTTATCTTAAAAGGTGAAAGGGAGAAAAGATAAAGGAAGCTTTTAAACATGAAATGATCTTTGAAACAAATCGAATAAAATGCATCAGTGATGTCAATTCTCATTAATCTTGGAATGATCAAATTTTCTATGAATATAAAACCTTCAAATCTCTGTTTTGAAACCTTTAACTTCTAAATGGATGTAGTAGGATTGTTTCTACAATTGAGGGAATCGAAAAATACACGGCAGAAAAAAATTATTATTTTATTACATGCTTTTTTAAAATCAAATTATACTTTTCGAGATGCCATGCTTCCAGAAATTACTAATCATTAGACATGGAATTCTTGGCATAACAAACGATTCTTTTTGTTCATCTTCATATTTAAAAATATGTTCAGAGGATGATATTAAAATTATGTCACAATGAATATTAATGAAGCTTAATATAAATCTTTAAACAGTGAAAATGATATTATTTAGTTAAAAAAAAACTTTCTTTAACTACAGTCTCTGAAAACTTGGAAATAAAAATATTCATGACAAAAGCTATTCTAAATAAGCCTCTACAGAAAATATCAGCTCTTCTTTTGTATAGCTATAGAGGAAACAATTAAATTAAAAATAATTATTTGGTACTTTATACAGTTTTTATAATTTATTGATATACTATTATAAT
>JAPMOR010042590.1:0-12789 GCA_026543865.1 Argiope aurantia
TCACTTTTGCTGCAGTTGTTAGTTTTTTATTCATCACAATCCGCTTCAATACCCGTTGCTTTCTCACTGAGCTTCATTTTCCGCACACTATTTTGTCTTGCCGAGCTTGTCTTGCCGCGCTGTGTGTATGCTGTCAAGAATTCAGACACCGTACCTCAAGAAACGGCTAAAAGTTGGGATGTTTCGGTCTCACTTGCTCCAGCTAGACGGGCTCCTAGAATTTGATCTCCTTGAAAATCTCAGAGGTTCCACATTTTATACTTTTGAAAAAAAAATCCAAGAATTACAGAACTTCAATAAAACTAATACATAAAACCAGAATAAATGTATTGCTTTTTATAAAAAAAACTGGTAGCTATTATTACATTTTAATGCTTACGAAGCGCATTCAAAAATGTCACTTTTATTCATAGATGTTTCCATTATTTTGATAACCAGTTTCTGTAGTTTAATATTTCTTTAGTTCATTGTTCTTGTTCATCTTATCTCCTTTAACTATAATTAATCATTTGTAAATTACCGCAATTTTTTTAATCTTCAACAAATAGTTTTTTTTACTTCTTTACCGTATACGTTTAATTAAAAATCCCTAGGCATAATCACGGACATTTTTAAATAACACACATACGCGCGCGCGCGTCTGCAGAAATTAAAACGATGGTCTTCACATTGAGTACTGCATAAGACCGCTAAGTACCTAAATATGTCAAGTAGCTTTTATAGAATTAATTTCCTTTCAAGATTCCTTATTTATGTGCATAATTCATTGTAAAATAAATTTAATTGTGGGTTTCAGACACCAAATAGATTCGACAGCCATCCATATATGATCGCGGTAATCTAAAATATTCTCCGAAATAACACGAATGTCAAATCACGTTTTCATTGGGGAAAATAAAAAGATTCTTGTAGGTGCACTTTAAATCAAATGTCGGCTGTTAATTATTCTCACATTCGTGAAGTGAGAAATTCTGCAGAGTGCAATCCTCGTTCATGCATAATCTTACTTTATTTGATCATTATCGGATTAAGGAAGCGCAATATAAAATAACCAATGAAGAACAAATTTATTAATCAATCAAGTTGCACATATGAATAATAATGTGAAAACCATATATGCATAATGTGAAAATATGTTCTTTGAAGATTTTATTGGGTCAATGATGTTTCCAATAATGAATCCGAAGTGTGCATAACGAGGAAAGCGAAACTTTCATTGGAACAGAATGCCTTATTACATAATTTTCATCAGTGTATCATTTTCGGAGATTTAATATACTTTAAATTCAATCGACTGCTGACGAATTGCATATTTTCCAGGAATGTGCAACATTTGTTCATGGTTAAAGACAGAGACAATGCTTTTATGAAAACTCCGATGTCAGGGGCAAAAAATAAAAGCTGGCATCATCAATTCCTTTCGCTAGTGTTGTAAAGGTTCGAGTTATGCAAAAGCTTCATATATAAAGCAAGTTGTTCCAAGTTTGGGTATGCTCGGTACCAGATTGAGCCATTTTGGAAACATGGAAAGTGGAAAAGTGTTTTCTTTCTTGTGTCTGACTTTGGTGTGTAGTAAGTATTCATTTTAAATTATTTCAAGATGTGAATAAGTCACTCTTATATTAGTTTTGTTATTGAAAAACAGATATTTGTATTCAGTAAAGTGGTTAAGGATTTCATGTTTGATCAGAATCTGAAAATGGCTTAGTTTATTCTAAGAATGGGCTAATGATCCCCTTTCATACTTTTAAAATATTGAAATTAGGATTAGATTTATCCAAAAAAATCAAAATAAAAAAAAGTCGAAAGATGAAAACAACGCTAAAAAAAGACAATTTTTTAAATATAAGTGGAGATGTGGTTATATATTTAATTGCTTTATTTAAAAATCCGTAATAATAAAATAGCAAGTAATTTTAATAAATAAAACATTAACAATTACAATAGAAGAACTTTAAATTTCAAAATTAATAGTTTTAATATAATAAATATTCAGCATGCAGAGCTTTGAATGCAAGAATTATGCGACAAAATTTCAAAATAAACAATGCACATTTTATTTTTCAAAGTTTTTTTTTTCTTTCTTTTTTTCAAAAATAGGAGTGTTTAGACTGAATATATTATACATCAGCAAAGTCGTGTGAATTAATTTTTTTAAATAATCATTCATTTGCGATCAACGAGGACATAATGTTTAATTACAGAAACAATTTGAAATTAAAAAGATTTAACGTTTTGATTTTTGATTTTAAATTAACAAAACATAACTGAAATAACAATATTTTAGTTCTTTACTTTATATTAATAGAACTATTCTATCAATATTACTTTATATTGATAGAATAGTGCATAATACTTTAATTTTATATTAATAGCATATTCCAGGAGTGAAAGAAAAAAATTGAATTTTGACAATTTTAGAGGAAAAAAAAAAAAACATTCGAATTAACCATTTCCTCTTTGTAAAAGTATAAACAAGATATATTTTCAAAGTTGTTAAGTTCTGAAGCATTGTACCTTCACTTCATATCGCGAACAGCTACCTTGGTTTCACCGAGGAATTCCTCCCTTTTTTAATTTAAAAAAAAAAAAAAAAAAAAAAAAAAGAGGAAAATTTCGCTTTTTTTTTTTTTTGCCTGTTATAATTTTATATGCAATTTCATATTTATCATATTTTTTGATTTGCAAAAAATATAATAATAAGTAGCTGTATGAGTCTAATAATTTGAAAGGAAAAGAAATATAAAGAGATCATACAATTAGAAAGAAAAAAACATGTTAAACAGCTCTTATTTTTGAAGCATTATTTGCTTTTAAAAATGTTTTTCAGTCTATGAAGAACTGGGTATAATCTGTTTGAAAATATCGTATCATTCGTAATAGTTCTCAATTTTAATATCTTGTCCTCGATGTGAATGAAGTGCCTTGAATTTTTCATTTTTACGATTTTTTTATATATAATAATACTGTAAATAAATGTTTTAATCTGAAATTTTTTGAAAATATTACCTATTTTCAGTTTTCGATGTACTCTTTTTTTCTAATATTAATTTTTTCTTAGAATACAATTAACATGTTTTGATAGCCATTTCTGAAGGCCACAATTTGTTTAAGATGACATAAGAAGGCCATAATTAACTATAAGATGTGATTGTCTAGACGGACTGTTATCCCATGAACAATATAATTGTCACAGATTAACTAAAAAGATCGTCATAGAAAATTTCACGCACATTGGCAGAATGTTTAAGAAATAAAAATATTACTTTAGATATAAATATATAGTAACATTAAGAGTTTTGTTTCTATGCAGTGGAATATTCCCTATCCACAATGTTCACAAACTTTCAAATCGAAACCATTCACTAAAATTGGTTTAAAATAAATAGGAATCCACTGATTGAAGAAAACGCAATGCCAAACACAAAATAAAATTAATGCTGTAAGAAAATAGTAATAATAACCTCCAAATGAAGTGACAATAATATGAATTAGCATAAATACAAAACAATAAAAGTTTAAGACCTCAACTCATTAGCCTTTACAACAATTCAGCATTAAAAAAAAGTGTAAAGTATACAATCCCGCAACTAATTTTCATTCGTGCTTAGCTTTATTTGCACACTGATATATCAATCAATTTAAACATTTTAAAAAAATCTGTTTTAGTTTCTACTCGCTAAAACAGAAGTTGAGGAAACAAAAGAAAAAAAAAAACCCATAAAAAACTTTAAAAAAAAAATCGAATCCGATGACTCAGAAGAAAAAAAGAGGGTTATTTTTAACTAAGGCTTGAGTTACAAAACAGCGCAGAGCGATTATATTAAAAATTTCCATCATATGCAAGTTTGTACTAACTTTTATGTATATATAAATATTAACTTATAAAACAAGACTAAATTCTTAGAATAACGAAATCACCATTTTATTTTTCAAGATAGCATTTTTTACACTGTTGCCAAACACATCAACATAAAATAACTGTTGCCACAAAAATACAATGCCGTTAATAATTATCTTACATTCGGCCATCCTGAAAAAAAAATGGACGACCCTGTCCATAAAATTACGAAAATGAAGCACATTGTAAATTATTCAAAGTACATAGTCCTGAAGGTATGTTGGCAATTTTTTATTCTATTTTCTCGTGGAGCATTTGGGAGTTCATTAACCATATCTTCCTCTTCATCATCATAGTCAACGTCAACGATTTCATCTTCATTTACAATGTGAAATAGTTTCATCTGCGATGCATGAGCTGTAGTTGTATAATGCCGTCTTACACGTCCTTGTGCTTTTGTTCTAAAATCTGTGACTTGATATACATCAGATGGAAACACCTTCACAACTACAAGGGGTCCTCTGTATCGAACTTGCGTTTTTGTGCGACTCCCAGGAGTGGTTTCAGGTAACCGTTTTACAACGACAACATCGCCAACAGAATATGTATGTGCATCACAGTGATGCTTATCAAAATTGGACTTCATTTTCTCTTGTGCTTTCGTATATCGTTTCGTGCTTCTTCTTGCAGTACTCCAGGAGAAACATATTCATCCGACATTGGAAGCAATTCTCTTGGAAAATTATCAAGTTTTCTAGGCTTGTATCCAAATAATAGGTGGAATGGCGCTTTGCCTGTAGATTTGCTGGGCGACCAATTAATGCATCTCTGGATTTCAGGCAACATCTTGTCCCAGTCCCTATGGTTATCTGCATGCACATTTGAGGAAATCATAGGTATAAGCACACGATTTATCCGCTCCACTTGTCCATTAGCAGCTGGTCTTTGCGAGCAGTTCACAGTATGTTTTACGCCATGCTTCATGCAGAATTCTTTAAATGCTGATGATGTGAAACATGAGCCTCGGTCAGTAACGACTCTGATAGGACTTCCAAAGTCATTTATGAATTCTTCAAAGTACTTCAATACACAATTAGTAGAGCAACTAGTACATGCACGTAAACGAACAAATTTTGTCAAATTATCAATTATTACTAATAGTTCAGTATTGCGATTCGAACTAGCGTTAAAGGGTCCCAAAAAGTCCATGTGTACTATTTCAAAGGGTCGTTTACCTGGCGGAATTGGATTGAGTTTACCCTGAACTTTTCCGGCGGGTACTTTCGTAAAAGCACATGTAACGCATTGATTTATATGCTGTTTTACATATTCTGACATTCGAGGAAACCAGAAATGCTGTGTTATAAGTAATTTGACCTTGTCAACTCCAAAATGACCCGAAAAATCGTGAAAGCGTACAACTAAATATTTCCTCATAGATCGTGGCATTACAAACAATTTTTTGCAGACACCGTTGTCAATTTGTAAGCGGTACAGTATTCCGTTTATAAGTTCATATTTACTGACAATATTTTTCTTTTCTGCTTTTTTCTTGGAGCATTTTAATATTTTAATGATATTGTTTAACTCTTCGTCCTGGGACTGAATTAAAGCTACTTTGTCTTCTTCAGTACTTATATAATAGACACGCGGTTTCTCACTTATATTTAATGGAATACTGGTATCAATTTCGACTAGTTGGTTCGGACATTTCACTATTATATCTAATGGGCTGCATTCAGTGGCTTCTTTAGATTGTTCAGGATCTTCGTCTTCTACTGGTGCGCGACTCAGGGCGTCCACATGGGTCATCTGGTCACCGGATTTATGCTTAACATCGTAATTGAATTCACTTAGCTGTTCTATCCACCTTGCCGTTTGGGGCCTTATATTTTTTTGAGTTTTTAGATATATAATTGCAGAACAATCTGTAATAATAGTAAATCGAAGACCAAGAAGAAGGGATCTAAGGCGACTGAGAGACCAAACAACAGCCAGTAGCTCCAATCGGCTCGAATGATAATTTTCTTCATCTGGATTAGTACGTCTGCTTACACAATAGACCAAGTGAAGGGTATTATCTCTGTCTCTCTGAAGTAGCATTCCAGCCAAACCCACGGAGCTTGCATCGGTGTGCAGTTCGGTTTCATCCCGAGGATCAAACAATTTCAAGACTGGTTTGGATACAAGAAGATTACGTAATCTTTCAAAAGAAGTTTGATGTTCATTGGTCCAGACAAATAATTGACCATTCTTTAATAAGCGGGTTAAAGGAGCTGCAATTGACGCATATCCAGCAATGAAGCGACGGAAGAATCCAGTCAATCCTAAAAATCTCTGAACTTCATCCTTTTTTTGGGGAACAGGGAATTCGGCAACAGCAGCAAGTTTTCTGGGTCCAGGTTTGATACCATCCTTGCTGACAACAAATCCTAAATATTCAATCTCTTTTTTAGCAAACTCACACTTTGATAGTTTCAACGTTATCCCTGCATTGCACAATTTTTCGAGCACTGCTCTAAGCATATTGATCATATTTTCAAAGTTAGAGGATCCAAAAAATATGTCATCTATGAAACACGACACACCATTACATAATAAATTGCCTAAAGCTAATGACATACATCGTTGAAACACTGCAGGCCCGTTTGAAAGACCAAAGAATAGTCTAGTGGGTTCATAGTGGCCGTCTGGTGTTGTAAACGCGGCCTTGCGAGCTGACTCATCATCCATAGGTATTTGATTAAAACCCTGGCAGGCATCAAGAATGCAAAACAAACTAGAACCAGCAATTCTGTCTAATAAATCATCTATATGTGGTAAAGGGAATTTGTCCTTGACAGTCTGCGCGTTTAATTGTCTGTAGTCAATCACCATTTGATATTCACCAGTTTTCTTCTTTACAAGCAAAACGGGACTGCTATATTCAGATGAACTATCTCGAACAATACCTTGATCTTTCATTTCTAAAATAATGTCTCTTAGAATCTGCCTTTCGTAGTGGGAAGCACGGTATGGAGAACGAGCGACAGGAGTACTACCAGCCTTTTCAACTATTTTCATGACTGTATTGTTGACACATCCCAACTCATTAGGACTTAGAGCGATGCACTTTCTGAATTCATTCAATAGGTCACAGACACGTTGCTTTTGCTCATCCGATGTGTCTGGTCCAATCTTTATGTCATCAATTTTAACTTTTTCTTTGAGATCTCTTTTGGCAATAGCAACTAGATTTTCTTTGTCACCGTTGATATCGGGATATTTAATAGAATCAACATTTTCAGTCGACCAAACACCTCTTAAAATAACTCGATCCTTCTTTAAGCGTAGAGTATTATCGCTGCAGTTAACTATGGGTACTAGTGTTTTACCATCTTGAATTAATAAAGACGAACTTGATTCATTATCAGCGTTATCAAAAGTCATCACTTCGTCATCCGTTGATTTATTATCTACAACTTCCAACATTTGTATCATATTCGGTTGAACAGTTATCGTTTTTGATGCTCTCAGAATAGCAGTTGCATGGGGTGATTCTTCAACTCCAATGTTCGCTAGACGTCGAAATTCATCCATGTGAAACATTCTAGATTTTCCTTCCCGTCTTATCATCACTAAATTTGGAAAATCTATCAAATCCTTTCCGACAATGACGAATGGCCCTTGAAATGTATCATCATTTACAACGTGCAACTTCACATCCTTTAAAATTAAATTGTCTATAGCCACATTTACTGTACAAATTCCAAGTGATTGTGTTATGCCACCTCCAATTCCTGTTATAGAAATAACATTGTTTTTAGGTTGAACAAGCACATTAATTTGCTTTGCAAATGAGTATTTTATCATTGATATATCAGCCGCTGTGTCTATTAATGCATCTGTATTCATTCCATTTATTGATACGATTTTAAGTGTAACATCTCTATTAGAGCATGATAAGGAGGATAAATTTACTGTGAGATTACTACGTGATTTAGGACATTCCCTAGTTCCATGGCCTTCAGTCCTACATGATGTACAAAACTTAGGTCTTTTAGGTTTTACGCAATCACGTGCCAAATGACCTTTTTCGTAACAATTATAACACGTAATTGGCTCCATCATTCGATAATTAGTAGCAGAACGATTATTTATTTTGGTATTATATTGACCACCAATATTCTTATTATTTATGTATAGACCAGATAGCTCAATGTGTTCGTTAATTTTATCAGCCAAGCTCGTTGGCGACTTCAACAGTGACCATTCACTGATATAATATTCTTGCACTGTTAAAGGTGCGTCTTGCTTCATTCTATCTGATATTATTAAGTCCTTTAAATTTTCAAAAGTTTTTACATTTAACCCATTTATCCACCCATTGAAATAAGTTTCTAATTCATAGTAGTATTCTCGCCACGTACCTCCAGGTTTAATTTTATGCGAGTAGAACAATTGGCGAAATTTTTCAGCACTTAGCTTGAAACGCTTAAGTAGCAGTTCTTTCATATAAGAATAGTTTTCAGCCAATTCTTCAGGTTCTCTTATAATTATGTCGACTATTTCACTAGGAAGAACACTAGTCAAACACGCCATCCATAGAGAGGTTTCCATATTTACCCTCTTCATTACTCTCTCAAAATGTACTAAATATAATCCAATGTCGTCATATTTCAAATCAAAATTTCTTACCTGAGTCTTCCAGTCTATTTTCGGGCTGATTTCCACATTGGGCGCGTTTTGAGCAATTGGCGATAACGATTTGGCTTCAATTTCCAGCTTCTTTATCGCCAAATCATGTTCTCGCATAGCATTTCTTTCTGCAAGTTCAAATTCTTCTTTACGTTTTAGAGCAGCTTCCTCTGCTTTTCGATCGGCATTTATGTTACCGATTATTCCATGTATTATATCTTCATCATAATTCCTACTTTTCTTGATCAAACTTATCAATTCCACGACTTTATTATTTTCTCCGATTTCCTCTCCAAGTTCCACTGCAACGAGTTCTAAATCCTTTTTTCGTAATCTCGCAAGTAAAGACATCTTTCTAAAACTATACAATTATCCACTTCTTATCCCACTTCTGAATTATTAACTTATAAAACAAGACTAAATTCTTAGAATAACGAAATCACCATTTTATTTTTCAAGATAGCATTTTTTACACTGTTGCCAAACACATCAACATAAAATAATGTTGCCACAAAAATACAATGCCGTTAATAATTATCTTACATAAAATAGAATTCCTGTAATAAGAGAAATTAGATATTCTATATTAGTCGGCACAATTCGGTGTTTTTTATAATATGGAGGCACTTTTTACTTGAATATCTATTATTTTAGCCTAAAAAAAGTTCCACGTAACTTACCTGTTAATAAATTCCAAGATTAGAAAAGTTAATTGAAAATATAAAAATTAAATAAATATGACTGAAAACGACTTTAATCAGATCCCACTTTTGAATTGTCTTTTGCGTGAAAAAGATACAAAAAATGTGCCTATTTATAGCAATTTTTAAGGGCTACTAAGAATAAAAATGTTAGTTTTGATCTAATTATGTATTTCTCATTTGCCATTTTTTATTTAGTTTTGAATTATGACATTTGTGTAAAATGAAATATCTAGAAGTGGTTTATATCTATGTCACCTTTCTTTGTGAAATTAGTACATTTATGAAATATCTGCTATGTTATTTTATTTAATATAATCATGCGATAATGTTTAACATTAAAATATTTAAAATTATATAATTCTTCAGTTTTAATTTTGTAATAACGAATAATTGAGAATTAGGTAGAATAACGAATTTAGAACTTCATTCTCCACCCCTTCAATATTGAAAGATTTAATTCTTTTTCAGATATTTATATATGTTTCTCATTTATATTCAATATATACATATATTTTAGTACAATTCTCTTTTTATAAAAGTTGCTTTGTAATTTATAAAATATTAGAAAATGTTATATTATATGAATCCATGCATATTCCCATATTTCATTTCTTCCATATATTTCAAGGAGATTAAGAGCTCAGACTACCTCTGTATATCTTAAATGAAACAATGGCCAATTTTTATGTTTAGTGCTCCAAATAGAGTAAGAGAAAAATGTTTGAAAAAATTTGTTTATTGTGCTGTGTTATTTGTTGATTATTCATTTTATTTATTTATAGATATTTGAATGACATTAAATATTTTGAAATGTCTAAATGGTGATTCTACTTTTTGGGCATCTATATTTACTAAATTGAAAATTCTTCCCTTAAGATCCCTAAGATCGTTTGCTACGCTGAAAATGTTTTTTGAAGGAGTAGACTAATCAAAGATTGTAATATATGGAAAAGAAAAGCAAGATGTATGCAATAGCTTTTTTTTTATTGTTCAATGATAAAATCTTGCCCCTTGAAAGCAACAGTCAAGATCCAGAAGAGAGTTGTATTTGCAAAACTGCATATTATAAAGCATATTTTAAGGGTAATACTTTTCTGTGAATTCTCTTTTCTAGCCTTTCATCTCTCCAGTGCTCAGTGCCCTGCAAACGAAGAACTGGTCTTATGCAGGAATGACTGTAACACGTGTGAACAACAAGGATTCTGCTATGATTGCAGCACTTTAGGATGTGATTGCATTCCAGGTTATGCGAGAGACAGAAATGGACACTGCATAGACACAAGAGACTGCTCAAGTAAGTTTCACAAATGAATTTCTCGAAGAATTCCGTTTTGTCGCCAACTAACCTTAAGGGAGTATTTTGCTGTTCCTTATTTTTGCATATTTGCAAAATATGACATGTTCTGAACTTCGTCAGATAATGAAGAAAATTTAGTTTCTGTTTGAACTTGCTATCGCTCCATTAGATATACAATCTGATACAGATTTGCAATTTTGTTGATATGAGTGCAGATCGATTTTATTTATCTGAATTATTGTGATTTTGAATTTACTTTATTATATACAAAGCGAATATATGGCAAATGGTGACATAATGGATTTATTCCAAAATTTAATATTCTAATGATAAAAATCAAATGTTAGATTTCTTCCTTCCAACTCTCGGCATTATTTCAGTTTTCATGCTCACATACAGATGAACAGACAAACTTACCATGAATCGATTTCGTTTAAAACGCGATAGAAAATTGTAATTTTAGTGCAAATACAACCATCCAAATTTTATTGCTCCATAATTGTGTATGTGTATATGAATTGTCATGTTTAAAAGCATACAATTATAATTCTAAAAAACAAACAAAAAAAAAACACGAGATTTAATAAGATTCGAATTAGAATTTTTTGTCGAGTGCAGTACTTTCTTTTTGAATATTTAGGATACAAATTATCCTCGACGCCTGATAGCGCTTCAAAATATCGAGTTCATCTCTCAATAGACGAATCATTTTATTGCATCCATGGAAAGCTATTTTTCTTACTAGAAACAATATTCAATTGGAAGAAACCCCAAATTTTCGAAAATCGAA
Organism: Argiope aurantia; assembly: GCA_026543865.1. NCBI lineage: Eukaryota > Metazoa > Arthropoda > Arachnida > Araneae > Araneidae > Argiope > Argiope aurantia. The sequence continues at coordinate 11,310 of JAPMOR010042590.1, forward strand.
CATTTACAACAAACCGTATTCTGTGAAAACTTTGGCCCAATTTTCGTTTATTTCAACTGCTCTGTAAACTAACAATGTATAAAAATATTTCAAAACAATCATAAACCCTTAAACTCTATCGCTAGTTTTGTATTCTAAAAAACAGGTCAAATAAAGTAAAAAATTAAATGTTAAAAAATAACTGTGTAAAAACCATTCGAAATCCATCCAAAACATGATAAAAAAGATTTTTTTTTTTTAATTCTTGAAAATATTTTACGCTTTAAAATTAAGTTTTTATTACTAAGAAAATATAAAATGATACATTCTCTACAAAATTATGCTCTTTATTAGAAGATGTACAAAAATATTCTAAACATAAAAACTGGAATATTTAAAATTCACAACTCAATTCTATACACATTGCTTTGTACATTTCGTAAAGCTACAATAGGGAAGTAAAAGATGTACCTTGTCATTCATGTGAAGATAAGATACCTCAAATTTTCTATCTCCACACAAATGAGTAAGTTTATCAAAAAAATAAAAATACTTGACATTCTTTTCCCTCAAGAACTTTGCAACAACAAATGATCCATGCTTTTGGATTTGATCAATCTCTGGATCATCTTCAGATTCACCAGACATGACACCTGAAGAAAATGTACAATCGGGTTCATCTATGCTGTTATGGTCGTTGATTGTTGTTCGATTTATAAACTCTGTATCCCCAATGCCATTTGCTGTAGAGCGACTTGCAAGGGATTGGTCTTTTCGCAATGACTTGAAAAGAGCGTCTCCTGCCTCCCCAAATAATTTAAGAAATTTTTCGCAAAGATAATCTTTAAGAAACATTGCTTAGTCTGCACAAGTAAGAACATCTTAGAAAATCTCAACTTCCTTTTCACTGCTCATCAAAATTTGGCGTTTTGTCTTGTTCGAATGGAGACATTTGACATTTATTTTTAGTAATACTTCAAAGGACATTATAATTTTCAAATGCTTTTGCACTGGCCATTTCCTTATTAAATAGAACTAGAAACAGAATAGAACTAGAATGAACTAGAAACAGCCGATATAATTCATCATAATTTCTATGCCTCTGATTGTTTAACTTTGTCCAAATACTTTCTTGGTATTTTGAGATACTTATAAATAAACAAGAAAAGCACACGATTTCTAAAAAGTATACAATAGTTTGAAAAAATGCAAAATTTTAGATTGGTAAAATTTAATTATTAATGTATTAAAATTAATTAAATTATTAATGTAGGCTATATTTCCATAAAAGAAAATTTCACTTTATAATTTGATAAGAATAAACCACATGAATTCAATTAAAATAATTTACTGCAATTTAAAAGAGTATATATATATATATATATATATATATATATATATATATAATTATGAAATAAACGCGCAAATAAAAATCTTACTATGGATTTAATGATTTCAAAAGCACATGCTTGAATATTTTGATGAGAGTTTAAATTCCATC
>JAPMOR010042593.1:0-30057 GCA_026543865.1 Argiope aurantia
TTTTTTTATTCTAATAAAGCTTTTATAATTTGCTTTCTCGTACAAGAAGTATAGAGGACTCGAAAGTTTGATAAATCTCCGTATTTCAGAATTCCCCGACTACGAAAAATATATTTTTATCATTATCTCAGTCGTGATTTGATTAGAGAATCTGATGAGATAACAATCAATGTTATTTGCAGAATTAAACGGTTGTCAATTAATAAGTCAACTTAAAGAATGAATTGAAATAGAATTTCAAATTCGGAAATTAAAAAAAGTCAGAACTGTTGTATCTTACTTTAAAATTACAAAATAGATTGTTTTCAGAAAGAGCTATCAAAGCAAATTAGAATGAGAAAAAATGACTTCAATCGTTTTCCAGTAGGGGTATTTACACTTTTTGGAAACTTCTCCAAAAAACGAAACTTCTGCTCCGACTTCTGTTTGGTTTCCTACGTGTGCCGACTTTCGATTTTAGAGAGGGAAGTGAAAAGCATTTTCAATTCATTCTCGAAAGTAATTTTTTAAAAATTTCTATAACAGCGGAAATATCATTTTCTTCTAAACGAATGCTATGTTAAGGGATTATTTTCTGTAATATTTTGAGAATTGAAAAACTCTCTATTTGTTTATAGTTTTTACTCAGTGAATTATGAGTTACAAATGTGAATAATTTTATAATTTTTGTAATTATAACATAATTTCTTTAGTATTTCTATTATTAACTATTGAAGGACTATTCATAATTAATGATAATACTTTTTTTGTCTAATTTTCAATAAAGGTTTCTCAAATAACTGCTAAAATAAAAGTCAACGTTATTCCATTTTGGAATTACTGAGAAAACTATCACAGGGATAATTTCTAAAACTTTGCTGGATATAAAGTTTTGAGTATAACGGAAGAGCACTTCCTTCTGTTATTTAAATTATCGAGAATTTACTTTGATTTTCCAATTGTGAAAGATATTCAGAGAATATAACAATCTTAAGCATAACCATGATATTGATGTTTTGTTTTAAATGGGTGTAATTTTTTCTTTCTTATGACAAACGCCTCATTTGATCAGCTTTTTCGCGATTGATTTCACTGGTTATATTTTATATATCTATCACTTTTTTAGAAAAAACCAAATGAAATTTTTTGAGATTAATTTATATTTTTATGACTCTTTTAGGAGGAGCAAGACAATCGAACGAACTCGATTTAAAAAAGAAGTTAACCTTTAAAAATGTTATTGCAAAAGTCACTTGATACGTGTAAAGTGAAAGAAGTTCAATATGCTGGTTCGTTGAAATGATACTTTATTCCATGCATATTCTGAGAAACACAGTATTATAAGCAGTAAAAATACAAATGTTTGTTGCTAACCCTAATAATTCAACAAATGACAACGCAAAACAGTAATAACGTTTAGCAAAAACACTTTAAAAACTTGAACTGTTTTTGTTCATCAAAAGCAATTTGCAATAAATCGAAGAGAAAATGTTCACTTTTACATTTTGGATCCATATAGGTTTTCAGATAGAGTGCAACATCAGATGGAATTCTCTAAAAGGATCTTTAGATCTCTGTTTATGATAGAGATATGGCTAAACCCTTGTATTTTTCAGAACTTTCATTTTTATTAACAAATTCCTCAAATTGTTCTCCGAATGTCCACAAAGGTTGAATCAATGACCTTTTATTTCATTCTCAAAGCATATCAAAATCTTATAAATTTCTCTTCCAGAGATGAAATTGACATGTCAGGGATGCATTATTACAGATTCGTAATGCTATAATTAGATGACCTAGACGATGTCTCAAACAGCATACCCATCTCCAAATTTCGGCTCCACATTCACTTTAGGATGTTCTATACTTTCGTGGAATGTGCAGTGTCTGAAACTAAATCGCGAGGCTATGCAGCCTTGAACTTACTGGAAGCTACTCATCTCTTAATGATTAACTTTATTAATTACTAGCCGCCTTTGGCGACCAACCGGTTCGCCAGTATTACCGCTCGCTACAATTTTCAATTAAATATTTTAAGTAACTGGTCTCTTAATAGATTCTCAAACAAAACACTTTTAATCTTCAAATTTTGATAGTCATACCAAACTTATACTTTTGTTTAGATCGTTTCGTTCAATTTACTCAATATATTTTGCTAATTTGTTGTCATTTCCGGTAAAACGTCAACTTTAATTTAAAGTGAAAATGATGAAATTGCAATTAATATAAAGATATTTTTAATAAAACCAAGCGTTTTATTTTATTTATCATCTTTATTGCTATTTATTTATTACTATTATTATTGAATATGAGTATTGCAAACAGAATATCTCGGTATTTAAGTCTTATGTGAACTACAAAATATTTTTGATAATTTATGTAATATCTCAAAGAATAATTCAACAAAAATTTCTCAGATTTAGCATAAAATTCAGTTTTTAGTTTTGCTTTCAAAAGGATTGAAATGAAATCAATAATAATATTTTGTTCCGTATTATAAATATATTTCAAAAATTATGAAATCTAAATTTAATTCAGTAAGGTATCATATTCTGAGAAATATTCTAGACACGCCAAATTTTAAATAAATGAATGAATGTTTCTATTTTCCGCAATCAACTAAGACTTATTTATGAAGTTTTGAATGTTAAAAATTTAGAAAAACTCAACATTTTCATAATCTTAGGTCAATTAATCTTGAGAAACCTGCGCGCTGATTGGCGTATTTTCTTTGAAACGATCGATGGAAAATCTAAAATTATCCTTTTTTTTTTATTGAATAGTGATATTCAAATTTTCCTAAATCAGTCAGTTTAAGTGATCGATTTAGTTGATTGGAAATTAACTCTTTTTATTTAAAATATTAGTGTTTCAAGAACATTTTGTTATTCGTGATTTCCACAGCAGAAGCTTTATGTAAAATCAAAAATTCGTTATTTATTAGAGCATTTATTGAATTAAGTAAAATATAATCATTTTCTATTTAAACCATTTTAGTATATCTGTTGTGTTCGTGCGTCAACAAAAATAGAATGCAGACAAACTTATTATGAAACTAAATCTTATTACATTGTAGATAATATTATCAAATTTACATCAACTTATTTTCATTCAAAATTCTAGCATCGTTTTTAAACAACAAATTAAAAGTTCCAAAAATATCACTGTTGCCAATCTGAATTTCACAACTATTTACAAAATAAAATTTATAATTATTAAAATAATCGTTTGCTACTTTTAAATAAAATATTTACGATTTATGTCGCAACAGATCTGTGACTTATTAAAGGTTTACAAATCAGCTGCGTGGCCCTGATATGAATGAATATCCTGTTCATATTAAACGAAACTTGCCTTAAAATAGAGCTGATTTATTGGATTAATAATATAGAGAGTGTAAAAGATCATAAAACAATTTTTCTTGAATTTATTTTTTAGAAAAAAATAGTACTTCTTATTTGTTTCATTTCCTACAGACGATTTCATTTCCAAAAAGATTTAATTTATTTTTAATTGGAGCTTTAATCAATGTGATGGCAACACTTTGAAAAAAGCTATTTTTTTCCCAGGAATGCGAAACGTTTATTTTTATTTTGTACGAAAGAAATTGTTGAAAAATAAAGTTAAAATATTTAATTAAAAATTCATTAAAAACAGAAATTTAATTTTGATGTTAAATCATTGGTAGCATATAAAAGATAAATTTTTTATCTTTAACTTCATGTAAAAATCTTTTTTGTGCGGTAATATTTTCGGAAGCTATAGCAGAAACACGCCAAAATTTCGCTTAATTTTTAAATAAATACAATTCTAATTAAAAATTCGAAAAACTAACCCCCAGGTGCACATTCCCGGCCTCCAAGGTATACACGTGCCAAATTTGGTAGCTGTAGGTTGAATGGTCTGGCCTGTAGAGCGCCAACACACACACACACACACACACACACACACACATTGAGCTTTATTATAAGTATAGATAATGACATGGAAATCTGATAGAAGAAAATAAATTTTTTTAACTTTTCTAACTATTCATTCACAATAGCATCTTGATGTTCACTATGGTTAATGTTCATATTCTATAAACATTTATTTGTCAGTAAAAAAATGAAATAATTGTAAATAAAAGGGATGAGATTTAATAATTTTGTCATTTATGAACTGCTTAACATGTAAAATAGCTGTAATGTTGAAAATAATATTCTATATTGTATTCAGATAAAAAAAGACTTATAATTCCTTTTTTGCCTTATAATCTGTTTCAGTCAGATAAAAATTAAAAAAGATCAATTCGTTAGGGTGATTATAGATAAAATATTTATAGAAATAAATTAGAAATATAATATTTTGTAATGTTTTTCTTTTAGTTCATTTGTCAAATGTACTGTTTATTGTAACAAATATAGCAAATATATGCATTTAGCACCGTCACAAAAGCAAGTTTAAATCCAGCAGTTGAAGCATGAAAATAGAATTGTAGAATGTATTTATCTGAAGTGGGTATAAAAATACAAGAAACATAGTAAAATATTTTGAAAAGCTCTTTCTTTTGAATCACATAATTTTCGACCTCGTGCTTCATGTCGATTGACTTGAAAGATTAGATATATTTCATTAAGCTTGTTGAAACAAACTTAACCCAGTTATAGATGCTACCATAAAATCATTATAATGCCAATATCTATTTTAGCACCTTTCAAATCTTTTCGCGCCAAGAAATGGTGACTTGCATACGCTTAGAGGAAAAAAGTCATTCTGGTGGGAAGATAAACGGAGCATTTTCATGCGTTTGAGAACATAAAAAGAATTCTAGTTTTGTATTTATTCCAGGAACAATTTCACCGCAAAGTGTCCACTGCAGTGAAATGGGATTCTTTTGAGAGTTTGTCGAAGATTCGAATCTCATTATATTTGCGATTTACGGATGCCTTCTTTTACGAGTTTTTTCGGCTTTTCTTTTCAAGCTAGCAAACAAAAAAGTATCTAACCTCCAATCTCAGGGGACAGTTTTGAGAAATTTGCTTTGTGTTGAAAGTTATATTTTATCCTTCTTTTGCTTGCACGGGAGCAGAAAAAAAAAGATATCGAATTTTTTTATAAGGTTAAGGAAGCTAAAGTTTATTTTCTTCACAAAAAAACGAGAAAAAACCCCACTTAAAGCCTTGAAAAGAATTCTTATTGATCTACAAAGTTAAACCTATAAAGTTTTTTATTTGTATTTATTGATTTTTTGCTATTTGTTATTTTTGCAGCCAAAAAAATAGTTTGTTTTTCATGAAGCCCGGATGGGCTATACTTGGTTTTTTTAAGAAGTGTATATCACACATGAATGAAATAAAGCAGAACTGTCTACCAATCTTAACTAATTGATTATAAAATAATATTATTTCTCTTCTCTTCGTGCATTAGGTTGTATCTTTGAATGACAATAAGCAAGTGCAAAACTATAATGTAATGTTTATAAATTATATTTCTGTAACTTCATCTATACATTTAAATAATGAAGAGATGAATTAAAGCAAGATTGTATCCATAGCTACGTATCTTAACTGCTCATAAAACAAACTGTAACTAACCCTGTGATTTTGCTTTCACCTTATTGCATGTTTTGTATTAAGTTTCATTGCTTGATGAAGAGTATATAACAAACATTTTATGTCCTCATATTCAGCCAACTGAATTCACAATTTTCAATGGATATAGATAGGAATAGACAGACCGACAGACTGCTAAACTTTTCCAGCCCAAAGATTACTTTTATAATGGTTATTTTACATCTTTTATCTATAAGCATACATTCAAACATAATTTTGAATTTTTGCATTATTATATTTAATTATTCGTAAACTTAGATAATCTTTGCATTTGTTTTTATGTCTTCATGTTAAATGTAAAGATATACACAAAAAAGAAACTAATTCTTTTGATCGATTTTATTAATTAGATTATTTTCTTTTCTTAAATCCTAGAAAATCAAGGAAGAAATAAAAGATAAAGCGTTAAATTTTAGCTTATACAATTTTTAACTATATTACAGAATTCTTCAACACGCAAACTTATTCAACATTCAAGCATACTATATTTAATAAAGTTTAATTTGGAATTATTTTTCTTGATGATTCTTACATCTGTTTTAATATACAATAAAAATACATGTTTATGTAGCCTTTTTTAATAAAAGAAATAGCAATATCTGTAAAATGTGGAAAATGTATCTTTCTCCGCCGGAATTTCTCGTAAGGTCGAAGATGGTAATATGCTCTCTAATGGACAGGAGCGCGGCGGATGGATCAACGAAACAATCGATGAGTGAGCTGCTCGGTGGAACGTATCACCAATAAATAAATCCCCCCTACCCTGAAGAATTTTTCATACGACGTATATGCGTACTCAGTTGAAAGATGAGCAAATGGATAAAAGAATTTTCTTATGTGTAAAATGTCTGTAAAACTTGAGAATAGATTTGAAATTTTCAGGAACTATTTGTGTTATAAATTAAATTTAAATAATAAAAATTTTTTATCATTGTTTCAAAATCTATTTGTAGAAGAATATTTATAAAGGAAGATTTTTATTTATATGCGAATTCTTTTTCCCACAATTTAATTATTTTTAGTAGATACGTGTACAAATAAATACGAATATTTCTGGCTACGAAATAGTGGATACATGTGACGAAAAATAATCTATTTTCGAGAAATGCATTCTTAATTTTCTTTGTTTGATTAATCAACATTTTGAAAGATTAAATTCAAGATTTTTTATAACTATTTAAAAGCTAATTAATCTCTTAATTTCGACCCATGGATCAAATGAGTAGGTATTTCATACTTAAAATTTCCAAGTCATACCAATGGATAAGTACTGGTCACTTCAATTAGTAACATTGATAAATTTTTAAAGTGAGCTCATTTTTAATGACTATTCAAATGATACAGTTGATTTATAAATATATATACAGTAAATTATTACATATATACAGTAATATATACAGTATATACAGTATATATACAGTAATATATATACAGTAAATGCATAGTATAATGAATAGAATAGGGAAACGTTTCTAAATCAACATGAGTTTAAAGCTATTTTGCTATGAAAAACATTAATACAAAACGATACAAAATATTTAATTGAATTTGTTTTTTTTAAAACTTTATTCCCATAGTACCAACTAGTCGACAAAGGAAGCTAATGGTTTTATAAAGAAAAAAATAATTTGTAAATGTTATCAAAGCAATGGTGATTCCATTTACTTTATAGAAAGAATTAAATGCGAGATACGAAAGCCCGATTACATCAACTTTAAATTGTTTTAGCAAATACGGTATAGAAAATTCGAAGTCCATCTTTGATCTATAGCTGTTATGCGGAAGACCCAGAAAACAATTAGTTTAAAACAATTTTTTTTTGATTTGCAAGTATCATGTGTTTCTTCATTCAATTCCTACTATTAGTTCACACTCTCCCTATATATATTTATATATCTTGCTCAAATTTTCATTCGTTAATAAAATACTTTTTATTTACCCAATCAAGTTCAAATACATTTTTTTAAAACTTGTAGTGGATGACAATTGATGTCAATGTAGTTTTTCAAATAATACTTCATTAATTATTAGATTTAATTAATTTTTAATACTTTAAATAGAGTTGCAGCAATTTGTAATGGCAATTGAAATCAACAGGCAGTCGCTTAATCGGTAAAATGCAAGGATTTCAGTATTTATCACGTGAAAGCGTAGAATGCGAGTTCAATTCTTGCGAAAGTAGGAATTGATTTAAATATAATTATATTACTTGATTCTCATAAAATTTTTAAATTCCAATATATTTAAATCTATATTCTTACAATGTAAAAAGTAAATGGACATGGACCAAAATTTTTTTATCCACTGAAATCTTACAAATAACATAAAATAACTTTTTATACTTGCTGACTTGTAATGGATAGCTTTTTAATCATTTATATGTTAAATTATCGTCATAAGCTGAAAACGTAATACTTATGCACATTTGAAATTTGGAAAAGGGTCCCTCTCATAGTTTAATTTTACATATTACGAATTATGTTCTAAGTAATTTTTTTTATAATGAATATAAGAGAATTTCCAGATAAAGGTTAATCTAATGAAATTAAATCTTGATAAATTTAGGATTTGATAGGTTCAAAAATCTTCAATAAAAATTGACATACATATTTTTATATTTATTTCAATTTCGGTGAAATTTGAACCTCATTGTATAATTCTATCAAAGTTGGCCCTTTCGTATATCATTTAATTTTTTACATTACATGTATTTGGTAATTTATTTTAATCCACGCGTGGATCGACTGTCAGTATGTATAATTTTTGCTGTTTTAAATTCATTGAAAAAGCCAAGAACCATTTTTTATTAATGAGAAAAGATGTTTCGACACTTTTCTCTTACCGTCTGAGATTATCCTCCCATCCAATTATCCTCTGACCCAGAAAATGCAGACCAAATTAATGACGTCGTCAGCGGACTCCGAGTAATCCAAATTAGTTCACCGTGATGCAGAGGGTGCAATGACTGTTAATCATCGAATATTCACAGGTTCGGCCCGTAGGAGATACTGTAGAATGATTCGATAGGCTTCTGACTTTAGGAAATAATACACAGCAATTCGATGTGCGCTGTTGCATACATTGAATAATTGCTTTTAAATGTAGTTTCATATCACATGCAAATAATATGTAGAACTAACAACTTGAATATATATATTTTAAATTTAAATATTAAAAGATTCAAAATTTAATATTAAAGATAAAGTTTTGTTGAAAGTGATCTGTTAAAAGTTAATTTATGTTTATTGAATTAATTATTGTTTTTTATTTATGGTGAAATGACCGTGCTGTTTGCAATTTCGTTGTTGTTCTCAATCATACGATATATATAAAGACAGAATACTGCATCAAGAAAAAAAATAATGATCTCTAGAGTGTGAGGGATCTATCTCCACTCTTCTGATCATCGGCATTTGTTTAAAATTCATTTCTGTAAATAAAATTTGCATCCCTTGCTTTCACCTGTCCGTTTATTCAGAATGCTGCCGCATTGAAAAAAGACAGTCGAATTTCCCTGGCCGAATGGTCATGGCACTGGTCTCATGATCAAGACACCTGGGTTCGAATCTTGCTAGAGTCAATACGATTAATAGTATATGTAAATACTTAATTCCTTGATTTTATGTTTTCCTTTCTTTCATGTTCCAGAAGATACTGGACATTTCTTTAATTTGCCAGACAAGTGTTCTGGACTTTTCTTACTGTTTCCAGAAGAGTATTCTGAAACTTTCTTAGCTTGTATAAAAGCAGAAGATTTGTCAGGTTCTGAGTTCAGTTAATAAATTGGTTTAGCTCTGCTTCTTGCGTGCGTCATTGAGTTAACACTAGAATATCTACGTGATATTCTTTGGTGGAGACGCCGGATACAATTCCAGTCAGAGTGGAAACTGATTTACGAAGAAGCGATTGCCTTAAATGCCTAGAACCAGAATTTGGACTTTATAATCCACCACCCAGAGAGACAAGAAAAATGCTAATTTAACAAGAAACTAAACCGGTCATCCTGACATCAGCACAACCACAATACAGGAATCCATCTGTATTTAAAGGAGACGTGGGACAGAACCCAAAAAAATGGTTAAAAGAATATGACAGAGTGTAAAAATTCAACAGATGGGATGACATGACTTGTCTCGCAAATGTGTTCTTCCTGGACGACACAGCGAAACAATGGTTTGAAAATAATGAAGATAAACTGACTTTTTGGCATGTTTTCAAATCAATGTTAAAAGAGGCCTTTGGGGAAACACATCACTATGTAAAGAAAGCTGAAGATGAGCTAAAGTATAGATCTCAAAAATCTGGCGAAAGCACGCAGTCATAAATCCAAAGCGTGTTGGGATTATGCCATCAAGGCAAACCAGATATGTCAGAAGAAGAGAAAATGTCTCATTTGATGAAAGGAGTCGCCGAAAATATTTACCAGGCATTACTGATGAAAGAAATAACCGCAACCGAAGACTTTATTAAATGGTGTAGAAAGATCGAGGAGATGCAGCAAAAGAGGATCCGGGGTAGCGAATTTGAAAAGCTCCCAAATGTGGTACCAATGGCTGCAATTGACCAGCAACTGGATGTAGTATCACTGGGACGTCAAATAGTATGCGAAGATGTCCAGCGCCTTATATCTCCAGTAGTTGATCCCGAACTCCAAGACAAAGGCGTTGAAGCCATTGTTCGAGAGGAAATGGAAAATGCTTTGGCTCCTTTGTCATAGACAACACCAGAGTGGACAAAGGTCATACCAAGACACCAACCTACCTATTCTGGCGTTGCCAGACGACATACGCCCGTAGCACAGCAACCAAAGAGGAAAACAGATGTCTGTCGCACCCCTGATAGAAGACCCGTCTGTTTCCATTGTGGCCGCCCTGGCCATGTAATTCGATACTGCCGAGATCGCAAAGCTATTTTTGAGGCATAGCGGGCTAATAGAAGAGATTCAGCCATCCAGCGTCGAATGAGGGACGCTATGCCGAAGAATACAACCGACCAGCAGTCCGAAGTTTGTCGCCCAGCCCATCACAAGGACGATCGCCGACACGTTGCTATAGATCTCCGTCGCCATGTAGAAGATCCAGTCAATCTCCTCAGGAAAACTAAGCGGTGCGACCTTCCTTGGGGGTCAGGTTGCTAGTGACAAAAATCCTCCGATTGCCGCAAAGATGTCTGGGAACAATATTGAAGTAATCGTCGACAATGAGCCAGTACCAGCCCTTGTGGACTCTGGAGCCTCATTTCCTGTTATCTCGGAGAAGTATCGTCACCTACTGAAGAAAGTTATGTTTTCAACAACTAACAATGTTCTTTTAAAAGTCGCCGATGAAAATTATGCGAAACCAGTAGGAAAATGTACGCTTCGTCTCGAAATCAATGGCCGACCTCAATCTTTTGAATTTATTGTTTTGCCGCAATGCAGTCACGATATCATCATTAGTTGGGACTTTTTAGGCGCTTCTCAAGCTGTTATAGATTGTGGCCGTTCGGTACTCTTGTTTCAAGACGTCATTCGAGAATCTCAAACTCCAGACTCCAGCCGTTTATTCACGTTGGAAGACTATACGGTACCTGCTCGCTCTATCAGAAAGATTACTGTCTTAGGGCGTAAGAACCATCGAGCTATAGACGTAATAGTAGAGGGAAATAGGATGCTCCTCTTAAACAAGTAAGTTGCTATTCCGTCTACAATAGTTACGCTCCTTAATGGTAAAGCCAAACTATGGGTTGCCAACGGACAAGGGGAACCTCAGATCATCCCTAAAGGGATGTGCATCGGGTATGCCGAACCCTTACGCGAAGACTGCATAAATACTATAGACGAAGGATGGCTTTATTCCATGACCACTTCAAGGGCAAAGTTGGGTGTCATCGACTTTTCCACGATGATAGCTCCGGATTTGAGAATCGACCAAAAAGAAAGAATGTTGCACCTACTCTAGAGGTTTTCAGATATTTTCGATCAAGAATGGAAGTCAACTCAATATTAAACACCGAATAAACACAGGCGACCACTTACCTATCAGTCAGAGAGCTTACAGAGTGTCCCCATCTGAGCGCCGCATTATGAATGAGGAGGTAACCAAAATGTTGAAAAGAGGCATCATTCAACCATCAGAAAGTCCATGGTCATCTCCAGTCGTCTTGTTCAGGAAAAAAGATGGAAGCTGGCGTTTTTGTGTTGATTATCGCCGACTCAACAAAATTAGCAAGAAAGACTTGTATCCATTGCCGCGTATTGACGACACCTTGGATTGCCTGAAGGGGCAAAGTATTTTTCGTCTATGGAAGTCTACTCCGATTACTGGTAAATAGAAGTTGATGAAGCCGATCGTGAGGAAACAGCTTTTATAACACCTGAGGGACTATACGAGTTTAAAATGATGCCATTTGGCTTATGCAACGCTCCTGCAACTTTTGAAAGGATGATGTATAATCTTCTACGACATTTAAAATGGACAATGTGCCTTTGCTATTTAGATGACATTGGGGTGTTCTCAGAAACATTCGATGAACATCTTCAGAGGTTGAATACCGTCCTTCAGTGTATACAGAACGCCGGTCTTATCCTTAATTTAAAAAAAAATGTCGCTTTGGAGCAAGAAAGATAAAGATCTTGGGACACCTAGTATCCATTGATGGCGTACGACCGGACCCAGAAAAAGTAAAGGCCTTGTGTTACTTTCCCGTGCCTAGGAATATCCATGACATCAGAAGAATTTCTGGGACTTTGCTCTTATTACCGCCGATTTATAAAGGGCTTTTGCCATAAAGCCGAACCTCTACAGTTGTTACTGAAGGAGGACACAAAATTCGATTGGGGACCTGAACAATATGGAAGATTTTAATAACTTGAAGAAAGATCTTACCTCCTTTCCTGTATTATGCCTTTATGACGAAAATGCACCAACGGAACTTCACACTGACGCGAGTGGATACGGAATCGGCGCAGTATTAGTTCAAATACAAGATGGGAAGGAAAAAGTAATAGCTTATGCCTCGCGTACTTGGACGAAGGCTGAGAGAAACTATTCCACAACTGAAAGAGAATGCCTTGCGGCCATATGGGCTATAACTAATTTTCGGCCATATCTCTTTGGAAAGTCCTTCAAGATCATCACTGACCTTCATTCCCTGTGTTGGCTGACAGGACTGAAAGATCCCTCTGGAAGACTCGCTAGATGGGCCCTGCCACTCCAAGAATACGACGTATCAGTGGTGTAAAAAAAGTGTAAGGATGCTGATAGTCTGTCCAGAAATCCATTAAAAGTCGATGCTTCGTGGTCTGGGGACTCCATAGGTTCCACTTTATTCACTAATCTCTCAGAAAAACAGATGAAAGATCCAGAATTGGCAAGAATAATAAGAGACCAACAAAATACCGAAGTAAGCTGGCTGGGAAACTTTGAAGTAGTCCTCTACAAGAATAATTTTGATCCGTCCGGAAAGAAATTTCTACCAGTGATCCCGAAGCATTTTCGGCTCAGTATTCTAGAATCTCTCCATGATGACGGTACCGCCGGACATCTAGGATTCACCAGGACTTATGATAGAATAAGAAAGCGATTCCATTGGCCAGGTTTGTACAGAAATATTCGAAGACATGTGATGCACTGCCGAGAATGTCAAAGGAGAAAATCTATTGCTCAAAAGCTACCAGGTCATCTCGTACCCATTCCACCAGCTGCAGCTCCTTTCCATCGCGTCGGAATCGACCTGCTAGGACGATCCAAAATCTGACGACGGCAACAAATGGATTGTAGTATGCACCGATTATTTGACATGGTACGCAGTCACCAGAGCTTTACCGACGGCGGAAGCTACACAAATTGCCAAATTCCTACTAGAGGACATAATCCTGAAGCATGGAGCTTCACGAGTTATCATTACAGACCGTGGGCAAGTTTTTCAGTCCAAGCTGGTATCCGATATTAATAGACTGTGCAATATCACTCATCGAATGACTACAGCCTATCATCCGCAAACAAATGACCTCACAGAGCGATTCAACAAAACGCTAGCATATATGCTTTCTATGTATGTTGATGTCGAACAGAAGAACTGGGACCAGATATTGCCATTCGTCACATTCGCCTACAACACTGCCAAGCAAGACACGACAGGTTTTACGCCCTTCTACCTACTGCATGGGCTAGCAGCTGAAACGTCGTTGGATACGATGTTTCCTCTCTGCCCCAACGAGTTCAGCCAAGAAGACGATTATGTTAGTCATCTGATCAATAAGGCAGAAGAATCGAGGCAATTAGCTGGTGCACGAAATCTCGAGGCTCAGCAGAAAGATTGCCGGCATTATGACTCCAAACTTCGGATAGTGGCATACGAACCAGGGGATTTAGTGTGGACTTTTATTCCAGTTCGTAAAAAAGGTCTTTCCGAGAAGCTCCTGAAGAGGTAATTCGGCCCTTATCAAGTTTTGAGGCGTCTGTATGTCGGAGAAGATGGTAGCACCCTAACCCAGAAATGAAAGCTTCTAGAAAAATGGAATTTAACATTGTTTTAGATACAACACCTTAAAATGTATTAAACATTGAATAATACCGTTTTAGTGCTGATCATCTGTCGGTATGTTTGTTGCCGTGTATATAAAGGTGATAATTTTTTGACGTCATGACTTTTTAAATTAAATGTGGTATAAGATAATGTCATCAGGAATATATATATATTCGATGTCACATTTTGGTTCAACGTAGTTCATTATTTATATTAAAACTCCATTTTCAAGGCCTCTTTTGGGTTGATATTCGTATTTTCCAACTACCATCAAATGATAAAAACAAAACTGAACTGACATCCTCTTTTTTTAACTTCCAGCGGGATCTTGTCTGATTCACGATACAAAATTTAAGTTGCATCCTTCCCATTTTGTATTTCTAAAAATCTCCTGGATTATTTCTATAAGAAGAAATTCTGATGCATTTGGAAATCTAAACTTTTTGAAATAATTTCAGCAATGTAAACCAACCAAATGGTATTCAAGTATAGGCATAAGCAAATCGATTTTTCTTTTCTGAATAAAAGTTCAAAGACTGAAACCGGAAAACTCCTCTCACAAAACTAGCAATTGTATTTTTTTCTTTTCTTTAAGGAGGAATATTTGATGTACGATTCAGTCGGCTTTTTTGGTTTGGTTTTGGTTATATTAACGTCCCGTTTGAAGCAACACTAGGGCTATTTTGGAACGGACCTCGTAATTTTGAACCGCCGTCAGATGACGAGGACGACACCTGAGCTGGCACCCCCTCTCCACACCAGCTTGAGGACGTTTGGTTATGACGGATTTAACGTGCAACAAACCCCCTTACACAACGGTTCTTCGTGGAATCGGATCACAAACCTGAAATCCCCCAGCTCCGAAGCCGAGATCTTACCACCAGGCCACCGCGGTCACGATTCAGTCGGCAGATTGTCAATTAGGAGTGGATAGTAGGGGATCAGAAATGCATATGGAAAGTTCAGTTTGATTTGCACAGAATGTTTACTTGTGGAAAAATATGTCTTCCGTTCTTTCTTGTCAGATATGATCTCAGAAAATACGGAATTGTTCTACGGAAACACAAACAATACACAACCGAGAAGCCTAGAGATGAGTTGCTATTCTCGCCGCTGAAGAAAGGGATCTGATTCCTATTCCAAGGTGTTCTGTTTTTGCAAAATGGAACTTAATACGTAGTGTGTCGTGATAATGCCCTGTAACTGTTCAAAATAGAGAATATTAAAGATGAAAATGTTGACTCCTAGAGATGGAATTTATCATACTTTTTTATTAGAATATAAATATACCGAACTTAAACATA
Organism: Argiope aurantia; assembly: GCA_026543865.1. Taxonomy (NCBI): domain Eukaryota; kingdom Metazoa; phylum Arthropoda; class Arachnida; order Araneae; family Araneidae; genus Argiope; species Argiope aurantia. Next base: position 15,386 of record JAPMOR010042593.1, read on the forward strand.
ACGACAAATTTCAACATGTAATATATGTGGTGTATGGAGCGTCATCCTGACTTCGCTCGCGTCATCACGCAACAGCCAATAAGAAGCTATCTGATCACCGCCATTAAAACTGTATTCAGTAGTGTAAAAGCGATCATCGATGTAAAGCGGCCCAGCCTTTCGTCCAGTTTATTAAAATTCGTTTATGTTAAATTAGTGTGTGATTCTTTTATATGAGTCATCTCCAAGCATTAATCTCAACCGGGTTTTCCCCTAGCGCCCGTGAGAGATATTTGATTTGATACATAATCCGATTAGTAGAGGCCTGCTTTTCGAGCCAGAGTTAACATGTCTCTACATGTATATAAGTCAAAATATTGAATTGATTTTTTTCATTTCATACATTTGTTTTAAATAAAACTAGATATACATCAATGTAACGTGAGATTTATTGTGGGATTAAATTCGTAATTTTGCATATGCGATGACAACGGTAACATCCCTGTTCAATTTCTTCACACCAAATCAACCGTGGAAAGAAATTTCATTGTACATGCATCAGGCCTATACGTAAAAGAATTTATGGAATTCTGAATAAAAAACTGCTTCCGATGTCAAAACCTTAACACTACAACACCATGGTATCAACATTCGAATCTCATAATCATATGTGCAACTGTAATTTTAAAGTGTAAAGGTAAAGTGTTGGTGATTGTTAGAAGTTGAGTTTTCGCGAAACATTAATCTACATATTTTTAATTTTAAAATAAACAAATAAAACATCAAAATGTGGCAAACTCTTGAATGGTGCCGAGGAAAAGGAGTTAATCCATTTCTTAGAAAAACAATTAAAAAGATTAAAATTAAGTTGTGTAAAGAATTTCCCACTAAAATGGCTTATTTCAAAATAATATTGAATAAGTTATAAACAGTTTACGTAAGAATTAACGGAAGCAAATAATAATAATTAATTATTTTGTTTACATTCTATTTATATAAATATATTGCTTGTCAACCCTCCCAGTTTTTTTGCATGCTTTAGGATGTGTTTTATTCAACAAAATAGGGATGAGATAAGAGATAAAAGGAGGAGATGCTTACATTTAGCAATAATGTTCATTCAGGAAATGAGCTCATCCTTCCGCGTCTCGTGCCTTAGTGAGATAGAATCGTCGAAAAGTGATCGTCCCAGAATAATTAATTTTTTTTAAAAAATCAATACGGAAACTATGAGAACACTGTGACTTACAAATCTTCTGCTTTTATACTAGCTGGGAAAGTTCCAGAATACTTTTCTGGAGACAGTAAGAAAAGTCCAGAACACTTGTCTGGTAAACTAAAGAAATGTCCAGTTTCTTCTGGAATATGAAATAAAGGAAAACATAAAATCAAGGAATTAAGTATTTACATATACTATTAATCGCATTGTCTCTAGCGGGATTCGAACCCCGGTCTCTTGATCATGAGACCAATGCCATGATCATTCGGCCATGGAGATTCGACTGCCGCTTTTCAATGCGGCAATATTAGTGTCTAAAGAATATTTTATTCAATGTGATTCACAGAGCAGAATATCTAGAAAAAAGCAAAACATTTTAAAATTCATTAGAGCATTTATAGACTCAAGATACATAAAATTGAATTATTTACTTCATTTAGATTATTTTTACAAATGTATTTCTGTTATTAAAAGTTTACAAATAAAAGGATATATATTAAAAAAATATACTTTAAATAATGCAGATTTAAGGAATTAACAATGTAAATATTGTAAAAATATCATAGAGAACTTTTCCTTGCATTTACTCTTCAGAAAATATCATATTTTATTTTATTTCATTTCATGTAAACACGTACTGAATATTACACTTCTCTTGATTTAATTTCCAGCAGGAGTTAACTTATTTTTTAATTTGAGCTTTTATGAATATGATGGCAACAAGTTGTTAAATGGTAATATTTTTATATGAAACGAGTAACGTGTAAATTAAATTTTTATTTTTATTTTGCGCCAATAAATTGTTGAAAAATATGGTAAAAATATTTCTTGTTAAATTCATTAAAAATAGAAACTTAATATGTAGCTTAAAACATCCTTAAAAAGATAATTTTTTATTAAAAGGTAATTATTAAAAATAGAAACTTAATTTGTAGGCTAAAACATATCTTTAAAAAGATAATTTATAATTAAAAGATAATTTAATATATATTAAACCATATTTGCCTTAAATAAAATTGATTTATTGAATTAAAAATGTGGGTATCGTAAAAAATCGTAGAAAACTTTGTCTTTCATTTAATTTTTTAGAAAATATTATATTTCTTAATTATTTCCTTTCATACAGACACGTGCGGAAAATTACACATTTCTAAATTTAAGTTCCAGTAACAATGAACTTATTTTCTAATTCGAGCTTTTATCAATGTGATGGCAACACGCTTATAAAACTGAATTTTTCCCATGCACGTGTAATGTGCTCATGCTGCTTAAATTTTATTTTTATTTTGTGCTAAACAAATTGTTGAAAATCATGATTAAATTACTTTTTAAAAATCCAATAAAAGTAGTAATTTAGTTTAAAGTTAAAAAGACCAATATCATTAAAAATATTATTTTTTTAACTTCAATATGATGCAAAACTCGTGTTTGTGCTGTAATATTTTCGGAAGTTATAGCGGAAAAGAGCCAAAATTTCGCTTAATTTTAAAATTAATTAAAATTCTAATTAAAAATTCAAAAAATTGTCTTTGGCGAAAAGCCGGCTAGCCAATATTAATGATCGCTAAATTTTTCTATTAAATGTTTTATGTAACTTGATCTCTTAACTGTTTTTTCTGAAAAATACTTTTTAATTCAGACTTTGATAGTTATATAATTCAATCATACTTTTCTGTAGACCTTAAATAGTTCTGTTCATTAAATTTACGCACATATCGTTGTACCGCATTGTTCAGTTCGGCCTAATTCTTTAGAATATCGCCATAAACAGTGCTTTGGAGATAACACACATAGACCATGTTTTGTAATGCATTTCAGAAACGATTGAAAACATATGCAACCGGTGTCTTCATGTCGTATTTTACATAACAATATTGCATACAGTGCCCTTTTTCTCCTGGTGGTGAGATTTCGAACTTTTATTGGCAGAAAAGAGATTCCCATGGCCTCCTTTAAAATATTGACAATTTTGATGACGTTTGGTCCAGTAATTTTCCTTTTATGATCATTTCAAAGTGGAACTTTAATTATAACCACCCTGTACAATGAAAATGGCAGAAAAAATGCACCAAAAATTTAAAATGGTTTTAAAAACTTGATTACAGTTTAAACTCGTAAACAAATATTTTTCTAAAAAATTTTGTTTTCCTATGGCTATCTAGATAAATTCTATTCTTTATTTATCAAATTCATCATTGCAATATAAAAAAATATAATTTTATATAATTTTAACTAATTAAACTTTATAAATCTTAAAAGTTGAAACATGATTAAATTTATATTTCAAATATAAGAAGTAGAGTTTTTATTCAGTATTCAGATTACTTTTGCGTAAGGAGATGGTAGACTTTATTAGGCCCTTTCTCGAATTATTCATTTAGAGTTATGATATATTAAAACATAAATATATCAAATTTCTTAAAAAAAATCTTTTTAAAATGAAATAAATTTTTTTTAATTAAAAGTTGTATAATTTTAAAATATTTACAAATATTTCAGACGAATTAATTAAAACTGTTTTCCCTTATTATCCAATATAAATTTATTTGGAATAAACTATGTATGATTTTATAATTCTAGTTAAATGCTAATTTTTTAGAAATAATTGTATGCACACATACTGAATTTTCAGAAGAATTTTAAGCTTTTCTGAACTAAAACGGACTTTTTACTATTTATAAAAACTTGAATTATAAAATGCCTACATATTTTATTTAATGCTTTACCGCAATCTTTATGATCTATTTTATTTAATTTATTCAAATTTAAGACACCTGGAACATTTCAACTATAACTAAATCTAATTAAAATATCATTTTGAGAGAAGTCATTGAAATGTACTTTTATACTCTAGGTCCAACAAATATTCATTTTATTGCACAATTTTTATTGAATATTAATATATATTTTGATAACTAAAGGATGTGAATAAAATTTCATGTTTCCGTCCATTTTTGCTTATTTCAAAGTCCACTGTCCCCTTAAGCTGCTATTTATATTGCATTTTATTACGTCGCTATGGTAACAAAAAATTATTTCATTAGATTAAATTAATTTTATAATGAAAACACTAACTTGCTCTGCGGAGAAAGAAGTTTAATATATGCATACATTCATACTTACATGACAAAAAATGAAAAAAAAAAACTATTTGGTGATATTTCATAGCTAACTTGGTATGCAGAATTCAAGTTCTGTTTAATCGAAAAATCTAAATACACTCAACAGTGTGTATATTCTGTCTTCTGCACTGATGATTAAATTAAACTTTTTGTTGATCAAAGTTTAAAAAACCAAATAAGTTTAACGTATTTTTTTTATTCATCTCACGAGATTTTAATAAGACATTCGACCTATTAAAAAAATTTTACTTTCCAGACAGCATTCTTTTTCTGATGCCTAAAATGTACAAATTCAGCAATCACTTCAGAGCATCGGGAACTTCATTACTTTCTTACTGGTTTCCTTTGAAAAATTCCGAAAAAAGAATCTTTTTTATGCTTCTTTTTCTTCAAGCTTCATTAACATTTATATTTTGAGAATACGCCGCATTTTTTTTATTTAAAGAAATTCTTCTGGATAAAATTGTACTAAAAATTCCCTTAGGTATAAGAGAAAAAGAAGAAAAAAAAATATATTTATAAGCAGCCTTGTAATTTTATTAGATTTTGCTATTCAATAAATAAATAAATAAAAGGTGGGGGGCTCCTTTTTCAAGACGTTGTAATACAGTAAGATTCGGCTTTCATTCGTTCATTTCTTCCTTTAATATCAGTAGTAGAAATTCACAAAATTTCTTCAAATAAAAAAAAATGCCTAAACACACGACTTTACAGCATTATTTTAGTTATCAAATACTAATTAGAAGAAAAACACACAGCAACAACATTGTAGTATTGGGGAGTATATTTTCATAACCTGACAATAAAATGACTTTTTAATATAGATTATGATGCAGCAATTAAAGTTGTTCAATGAGTTTGCTTCCAGATTAGTTTAGTTATAAAGGGTGGCCCCAAATTTACACAAGGTTTGAATTTGTCACCATCCGCATAGTAAATTGTTGGCAACCCTATAAAAAACATTTTGACTGCTGATAGTTTAAGGTTAGTAAAAATGGAGTGTTACGCGATAGGACGGCCTGTTAACGCAAGATTCGAATTAAATAAAAACACAGTTTTTTTTCTTGAAATTGTTATATTTTTATTGAATTAAAAATAACACAGGATAGTGTTATGTATGAAATAGCATATAGGGCAAATGGCCTCAGCGGCTTTGCTGGCACATACGTACCCTTTTGAAGAAATTTTCCATGACCATTTTGCATAAATGTGGCTGAATTTCGTTGATGCAGCGTTGAATTTCTTCCTTCATTGCACGCGTGCTTGTGGGCTTGTTGGTCTTCAAATACCCCAATAAAAGGAGATCCAATGGTAAAAATCACATGATCTAGGGGGCAATTCTAAAATTTTCGAACTGCGGCCGACAAACTTTCATTATTTTTTAAAAATTGCTTAGTAATGAAAACACATGGTTCAATCGTGTAACGCTCCATTTTTACTAATTCTAAACTATCAGCTGTGAAATGTATTTTTTAATAGGATGCCATTTTTTACTGCAGGAATGGGGGCAAATTCAAATCTTCCTTTAATTTTGAGACATCCTTTATCTATGCCCAAACTATAAACAATGTTAAAAGTAATGAATAATTGATCTCATCAGATTGAACCATTGTAGATAGTGCATCCTTTTGCCGTTGGATATGCGGTAAATGAAATTCAACAAGTTGGATGATTGAAAAAAAGAGCTTTATAAGAAGGAAATTTCCATAAAGTCTGCGGCAAAACAACCAAAATGGTCACAAAGAACATCATTTAAATTAACAACTCAAGCAGATAAAAAAAATCTCCAAATAGAAAACAGTGATAGCTCTCAGACTTAATTACTAGAAAGTTAATTACGCATAAAAACTCCAAAGGCAAAAAACAATTCGTTTCATCCTCTCGAGTTTATGATTTCTAACAGGATTCGATGACATATGGAATTACCTAGAAATATAACTAGATCTTAGCTTCAAAGAGATACAGTGGGATGATTTATGCATTTACCAGAACATTCATTTTTGTTACTAAATTCATCACCTAGTATTAGCCAAGTTTATCACCGATGTCGAAGGTCATTGATAAGATAAATTTCCTTTAAATATTCCTTGAAATGTCTCTTTTTATAAATGAAATTAATAAGTTGAAGAAATAGTATTACAGATTCATAGCAGCATTTTATTCATACATAAAATACTATATGAATTCGTAATATATTCTTTTATCTTTATGTTTATCATTCTTCATTTTCATTTTCTTTAAATTGAATTTAAAATTATAAAAATATCCTCACATATCCCAGAAATAAGACTACTTAACGAGGGACTTTGAAGCAAATAAAAAAAATGCAAATGATTTTATTTTCTTACGTTTAAATCACAAATAGCTATATTTTCTAGCTAATTTTAACTCCCGAATTTTACTCTGACTCCTAATTTCACATATGAATATAATAATAATATAATATTCATTTTAAAATTCCAACCATGATTTAAATTGCCATTCATGAATAAAATGTGGTTCACCAAAGAGTCCTTATTAAATTTATTTTGTACTTCTTAAAAGTTGTTTAAACATTTTAACTTCCGCCAACTTCCGATTACCCGAATAGAGGACTCATACTTTCCTCCTATCTTTACGCAATTATTTGTATCGTCAGTGAAATATCACGTCCTGTCACCACGCACAAAAATGAAATATCTTCGTCTGGCCTGCCGGGCATCCGGGGAGGAAGTAAATAACGAGCTGCAAGAAGGGACTAAAAGAATTTATTCACAGACAAGCCGCGGGAGATTTACCAGGGCTCACTTCCGAGGGGTGGTGGATGGAATGCTGAAATGAGAACAACCACTGACGGATGATGTGAGTGAAGGGTGGATACATGTAAGTAGTAATAGGGCTGTCATCTTTTTGTGTCATAAACATAATTAGAATCTTATTTTGGATAAATGAGATGTAAGGTTTTTAGAGAGAAGTAGATAAACATATTCGAATGTTAGATGTTCACCGATGTGTTATGAAATTGAACATCGTGGACATATACAGTGATATCTGTTTTTAATACTTTTTAAGAGATAAGAGAAATCGTGTTATAAACCGAAGAAAAATTCAAATCCCGCTCTCTAATGCAAAATATCAAAAATCCAACAGAGTACAAAGTGAAAAAGGTAACAGAATACAAAGTAAAGAATGTAACAGAACAAACAAAGAGTAAAGTAAATAAATTATCAGAGATAACAGAAAGGCACTTAGGGATTCTGAACGGCCCCACAAAATGTGAACGAAGACGGGGGATAAAATTATGTTGACTAACAATTTATTCTATGAGACGTATGGAATGGAATTAACATTTTTTAAAAAATCTTTTAGTATCTCAATAACCTCATTGTAATGCCGACGGAGAAAACTCATTGTTTTTGACTCTGATGTTTATAGAATCTATGATTCCTTTCAACTATTTATGATATTATATATTCTTCAATTCTCTACTTACAATTAATGTATATCATGCATGGGATGATGCAATAAAAAAGGACAATAATCTATTATTATATAAAATAATTTTTATTGGATGATTCAATTGATTAAAGAATATTGTGTTCCTAGCATATTAAATATGACCTGAAAGCATCGCCTTTTAATTAGAAATTTTTATACTGCAAAATGAGGAATAAAAAGAGAATCACAGAAGTCAGTATTTCTTGCTTTATCATCAACACTTTAGTAGAGATTAGAATGCTTTTTGTAGAGGTTATCTCAATGCCGACTCTTCTCAATACCGTTAGTCAAAAAACTTCTGCAGAAAAATTCTTAAAAAAAAAAATTCACTTGCTTTACTGATTTGGAGCAATGACACATTTTTATCTTTACTACAGAAATCTTGAAATTGATGATTCACGAAACCTATCAGTCACTCGATCACCTGCTTCACTTATCATTTTCGATTTCTTCTGCGTATATGAAAATTTTGAGTGACATTGTACACTTTATTTAAATTCGATTTTCCAGCACATCCGTATACCCCAGCCTCTTTCTCCAACAATACCCCCCCCCCCCACCACCACCACTGTGTTTCTGTAATATGAGAGAACTCTCTTAAAAATGGTGTTGGAATGTACAATTTTAGAAGTCATGCCAGGCCATTTCTGAGAGGATTCTACATTGAGGAATGATTTGAAATGGACGAGGAATGAAATGAATGATCAAATTTGAGAGGCAGGCTCGTCATTAACCAGCTGAACGATTTTTTTTTTACTAGAATGTTAAATTTCATCATTTTCAAATGATGGAATTAAAAGATAAGCGGTCCCTTTCAAACACACGATGGATTTTATTTTATGATCTTTCTGCAGTAAAATAAATACAAATAGTACATTCCACTTATAACAAAATAAGCTAATCGAATATGTTTTTCAGAATGAGTTCCATGGAAGACAGAGAAAAATACTTGCAGCATAATTGAAAAACACATATTAAAGACCTTTACAGAAGAAAATTCTGCAGGTGCAACATCATCAATCATAATAAGTAAAAGGTTAAAACTGTTCAGCATTTAAATTTCATTGTCTATTTACTTTCCTTACAAAAATGTTAGAGAAAAAAAAATGCTGTTGCCTATTTAAATTTCGATCATTTGTAAAGTCATTGAAATGAAACAATCTAATGTGTCTATCTATCCAACATTGTTAAACCTACTTTTTTTATTTTAATTTTCCACTTTGACAACAAGCACATAAATAAATAAATTTAAAAAATTGCACGATAGATTTCATATAATGCCGGGTTTACACTCAGACATTTATAAGATTCCAGTAACTCACGCATGCGTAGAAGGAAGAATGCGCATCCGCCGAGTGAACGGACAACAGCAAGTTCTTGTTACGAAGGGACAAGTACTTGTTACAGTTTCTGCGCATGCGTGGTCTTATTGAATGGTATGTATTGGCTGAGTGCAAACCCACCTTAAACATATAAAAAAAATATAAAGTCATTATATTTTCTAAAACATTTTTTTTCATCGATATTACAAAGACTCATATTACCTAACAAATTTGACATACATAATCAAACGCTTTTTAGGCTACAACAAACGACTTTTGGAAACCTCCGAAGGTAATATTGATAGTTACAAATATAGTCACGCAAAATATGTGCGACATTTTCATTTAACAAATCGATAAAACTAAAGATAGAATATGTTTTTTACCTTCTTTATATACAAAGAGAAAGTATTGTAATCGTCAAAAAATTCGATTTCGAGATTTTGGCAAATCTCCGCATTTCAAATATCTCCATCTGAAAAACCAATTATATCTGTTTATGTGTAAACACAATAAATTAAACACGGTATTAACTAGACGGATAAAATTATGTAAATTGTTCTCACGCAAAATTTGTAGATTTCTGGCAACATTTGAATGAAATCCATTCCCAGGAGAACTGTCTTAATGTGCCAGTTGAAAGTAAACATGGAAAATACAAAACGCAATGGACTAGATAAACGCTACTGCGATATATAATTTCAAATCTAAAATATAGATTAATATAAAGTTTTCAATCCTGTCTTTGAATGAGATAACTGTCTGTCGATTTCCGTATTCTCAGGCATGTAAACATGATAAAAGAAGAAAAATAAAATTTCATAAGAAATTCTGATAAAAGAAATGGCAGCTCATTATCAAATTCTGGCTTCAAAAAATTATCCAAAATTCACGTTAGATTTTATTTATTGCATATCGAAGAACAAAATGCTTCTAAGTGCGAGTACTCAATTTCACAAAAGTTTTGCAATTTTTATGCGTATAGTGGGTAGAAGATTGTATACTTTATAAGGGAATATGCGACCTTAGATAACAGTCATTCTAAATAATTTGTGAAAACATAATTATTAATTGATGAAAGATTAACTATTGCAACAAATCTTCACATAATCTTCATAAAAACCTGTTTCATGGTATTTTTGAATAAAATTCGAGGAAATTATTCAGCACATTTTTTTTTTCTTTACAGATCCTTAAACATTCGTGCCTTTTTTTATTTACACACATTTAATCAGATTTCCTTTAATAAAGCAAATTAAATAAATTGCTGCTCAAGTAGGAAATTTTTTTCTCACTATCAGGATACATTTAATAAAATATCCGTGCCAGCGATGAGGGATAATGCCTCGTTTACACAAACACCCGATGGGAATGGTCTCCTTGAAAATTTTCTCGCATATTTTCTAGCAAATGTGTTCTATCCACACGCATGGAATCGAAACCTAAAGTAAGGCAAAGAACGCATTACATGGCAATGACGTAAAATATTTACAAAATATTGATTTTTGGCAATTATTCATTCGCATTTATTGAGTAATTACCAAAAATTGAATTTGAGTTTCAGACTTATTTTCTCCAAATGATTGAATAAAAAATTTGACACAGACCTGCAACTGTACTCACAAAATCACATTCCAAGTTTGATGTATTTAAGACATTGCATTTTTGTGTAATGGAATTTACATGCTCGTAAAAGCACAGACCGACAGAAAGTCTGACCCTCGAGGCTTTTCGTTCCAATTTTAACAGACATCTACTCTTTAGCTATTAAATCTGTGTACCAAATTTCATTTGTCTAGCTCTTCATTCTGCATCTGTTGTATTAAATTATATTCGGAGAGATGGAAATCCTCCTCCCTCAATTTGATAGTAGTAATTTGGTGTAGAGACTACATACCAAATTTCTTTTATCTAGCTCAAAGCGTTTTAGAAGTGGTATCGAGACAGGCAGGCAGTCGAAAAAATAGCCGGACAAAGAGACAGATATGATTCCAAAAAATTGCTTTTAGAATTCTGGAGAGTCTAAAATGTGAAAATTCAAATCCAGAGCACGAATTTTTTGATGATTTTACAATTTTTCTCTATACTTCGTTTACGAACAAGAAAAAAAATAAAACATCCGCCCCTTCAACCCTCAATTTACTCTCAAATTTCAGAAAATAAATTACGAGCTGTAGGAAGGAACTGAAAGATTTTGTTTGTTGACAGACCAGAGGGGATTTATTAGTTCGTACTTCCGAAGAAAATAGGAAAATAGAGCAGGATGGCGATTTAGGTGTTTATTTTTAATTTTATTTATTTAATTTTTTTCCGTTGTAACATCCCCAAAAATTATTTCACAAGGATAAATATTGCATCATTTTAAAATTTAAAAAAATAATATATTTATAAGGATATCGATTTAATAGTTTAGGCAATTTTTCCTTGCTTTTGGCATTTTTTTTGTTTGCTTTTGATTATTTTATTTCCAGCAATGGATTAAATGCTGCTCCTAAAGGTAAAATCATTTTCATTATTTGTCCAAAAATTAATCGTGCAATTTTCTTCCATTATTGAAAGCTGAAGAAGAAGGATTTTGTTTAATACATGTGTAGCTTAAAAGATGAAGAAAAAAAAAGGGGAAAAACCGAGAAAAGTAGAAAATAGATGAACTAGAAATTTAAGCTTTCAAAAGCTCTATGATGTTATGGGATTGGGTTTCATCAGAACAGTTTGTGTACTTAATAAGCAGAACATATGTAAAACTATTAAAATAACTCAGTTTTCTAACGATTTGACGGAATCATTGACATGAAGCTATGTTTATGAAATTTATCTGAAATTAAATATAAGCAATATTCTAGACGAACCAGCTGATCTCTAGAGACGTCTAGTATTATCTCAAATATCAATATTATTTTGAACAATTCAATTGTATTTTTTTTTCCTTTTTACTGTTACGCACAAATATTATTTTCTTCAAATTACAAATAGTAACTGAATGATTTTTTAAAGCATCTGATAAAAAAAAGCATGGTTAGAACGATATCAAAGCCAAATTATTAATTTAAATACTTATATCACTAGGAATATTTAACTGCATAATATTTTAAATCCTAATGTATTTTCATATTTTTGTTACTCCTGTAAGAGGCAGTATGCATTCAAAAGCTGAATAAACACAAAGTATTTGATCTGATCACATGAACATTTACTGATCTATTTTAAGTTTTTTGTTAAGTATTTATTTTTTATACACAATTCTATGTTATCATAATACTCTGTACATCGTATGACTTAATAATCACATACAAAAAAAAAAAGACACCTCAGCTTTATTCCATAATTAAAAAGATATATTTCGAAGATAATTTTCATGCACTTTTCCTAGATATAAATTTTAACCAATAAGTTCTGCATGACTTCAGCACGTAAAAAAGGGGGTCGAGAAGACGAAAGACCATGTGTTCTTTTTGCAGTATGAATAATAGTGAATTTTTTTAATTTTTCGATTTGCTGTTAGACGAAGATTTGCTGTTAGACGAACCCGTAAAAGATGATATTTCTCTCTCGATGACCCTTATCTTCGTGATGTCCAACAAATGAGCCAGAATGTATCGAAGATTCCTCGAAGACGTAAAAGGTTTCATGACTTTTTTATGTCGCAGGAACTCTTTTTTTTTATGAGTTTTTCTTGAGTTCAAGGACTTTCGAAGAGAGTGAAGGAAAAGGACCTACAAAAGTAGTTTGAAAGCGCTCCACCTTTAAGACTCGTTCTTTAACGTCATGTGTTTAAAGTAACTGAAGAACTAGCCTGATTTTCTTGTTGGAAATTGTTTCGAAGGTCTGATGGCGGAGATTAATGAAAAACGAGCATGATTTTGGCATAGTATTGGAAAATAGAGTTTTGATAAATATGAATTAATCTTTCTTTGATTTTTTTTCTGTTTATTTTAGATATTGTTACAAACCTGCAATTAGTCTTCCCAGCATAGTTTGTTCCATCAACAGAAAGACTGTTTTAAAGTCATCGGTATTAGACGGAGTCCGGGTGGCGCGTTGGAGATCCCAGAGCTTAGCGATCATTTGGCGACTTGGCGACGACTTTGGCACCAAAATGGATTATACCCGAAACATCGAGAATTTTCCCGATCCTTCCAGTAGGAACCGAGATACGCCTCGAACGTTCCTGATTGGTTGAGAGTCTTTTTGCCCCACCTCCTGAGACCTATAAAAGGGTCTGCAGCTGCCAGACAGAGTCGTTCCGACAGCAGCAAGCCTCCCATTGGATAACCGCCATTCGGCGACAAGACTACAAAAGCCAAAGATCCCCTCCACCCAGCCTCAGTCAAGACCCTCTCCTACTCCGGACTAGATCATGTAGTCGAGCCCAACAGATGTTGCCGACCGGAGATGGCGCCCTACTGGCGCCGGAGCTCCTGACGATTTTCCTTGTGTCCTTGTGAGACAGAGTCGACGAGCCGTAGTCGGAAGCGACAGAGAAGAGGAGTCGGAATCGACGGTGAAGAACTCGTCCTCCAGGGATTAGCAGAGCAACGACGGAGTCAAGCTAGTGCTGAACTAAGCTGTGCGCTACTGTCTGCAGTAGATACTGTTGCATGCTACACGTCTCGGGTGAAGATAATCGTCTTCTACGCTGTATACAGTTGTCGTTTTTGTGCTGTCCTGTGTGTCTTCGTGTAAATAAAATAAATTCGTGTGCTGTCCTGTGTGTCTTCGTTGTTTCTTTTTCTACTGCCGCCTGCTGATTGAGCGTTCTCTACACCATATCACTTCCACTATCCAAACGAACCCCGGTAAAATTCGTAAAAATATCATTCACTTTGTTAAATATAATTTGAAAATATATCTGCTAATGATAAATAAGTGTCTCTCTTATTCTCTCTCTCTCTTTCTGTGTGTGTGTATGTGTGCGTGCGCGCTTATGTGTATGTGAATGTGTGCATGTGCTTACGTGAGTGATTGAGCATGTGTATGTAAGATTTGTTTTTAAAATTGATGTTTTTGTATTATAAATGCACAGGATGGTTTTAAGGATGGAAGTTTAAATAATTAATTTTTATCTTGAAATTTAATCAATTTGTATCCTTTATTTTCAACATCAATAATTTATATTCCTGCTTTTGTAATAAATTATTTTTATAATGAGTATTCATTTTAATTTACCTTTTTAATTTGCAATGCTGCATATAAGTTTCTTTTTTTTTACAAAGTGTTAAATTATAGTTATATATATATGGGATGTATGCCATTTAAATTGCAAAGTTTTATTATGTTATTGCAAAGTTTTAATATAAAACTCCTTTTCTAATATTCGAAATTTTGTCAATAATCATCATTCGTATTTCCATTCTTGGCCATTGCAATTGCTAATAACTGCATTCTAATTAATATCTAGTTGTACGCATAAAAAGAAAGTAAGCAAACATTTTTTTTTCTCTTTTTCTGTTTTCTATCATCAATTGCAGATTTAGAAGATCAAGAGAGAATATTAAATACTAGAAAATCAAATGCTGATTGCAATGCTATAATCAATAATTATTTTTATGCTAT
>JAPMOR010042593.1:34852-48333 GCA_026543865.1 Argiope aurantia
CATAACACTGCATTATTTCATTTTTATTTAACACTAGCCGCCTTTGGTGACCAGCCGGTTCGTCAATCTTAATGCTCGTGAAAATTTTAAAAATTAGATATTTTATGTAATTCCTACTTTAATAGCCTCTTCAGAAAATTATTTTAAAACAAATTTTGACAGTCATATAATTTACTCATAATATTATAAAGGCCTTCAGTCATAACGTAATATGTATATCTCTGATTTTCTGTTAGATTCCATAGAATTTATGCTTTAAATTAAAGTGGAAATGATTAATCTGCAATAAATATAATAATATTTCTTACTGAAACAAAGCATTTTTTTAATATGATTACTGAAGACAGTCAATGAGCATTTAAACCTTAAGAATATAGTTCTTAATTTATGTAATATCCCAAGAATTTGTCAACAAAATTTTCTCAGATTCATCATGAGCAGATCGATTAATTTAAATGTTTAATTTTCAATGCATCAAACACTAAGAAAATAAACAAAATAGTTTAAAATAATCGGTCAAAAACCGGTTTAAAAAAACTACTTAAAAAACGATATACTTTAAACTATAAGCATAAACAAAAACTATGTAACTAACAGCAATACAATGTAATTACAAAATCATAGAACTAACCTAAAAATAATTTTAATCAAGTCCGCATCCGGTGAAAATAGTTGTCAACAATCAGAACTCATTGCGTATGCTTGAATCTTCAACGCTAATTATGGTAACGCAAATGAGTGAATTTTTCCATGTCAGTTGGAGTAACGCTATGCAGATTATAAATTTTTAATTTCCTTTATTCTGTTTTTATTTTAATTCAAAAGTATTTCAAAATGAATCTGAAAGATCTGTAAATTAACAATGCTTAATTTTAAATGCATCACACACACACACACATACACACACACACAGACGCATACACACACACACATACACACACACACACACACACACACACACACACAAACACATACACACAGACACATACACACACACACACACACACACACACACTTTGAACTTAATTATAAGTATAGATATACATCCAAACGACTTTTTTATTGTCTATGTGATATTTTAGAAAAGTTTCGTAGTTTCTTTTATCGCATGATTTGAAACACAAAACGAAGTTAAAAATAATTTGAATACAAAAGCGGATTTATTTCCAGGAATTGGCTGGATTAAAACAATACAGAAGAAGAGTATTTAAAAGAAAGAAAAAAAAAACATTTGTTTGAATGATAGCAAATCACATTTGAAAACAAATGCATCCAGCTATTTTCCTTAATCAATTGTTCTTCATCCACATTAACCATACTGATTTTGCCATATCAACCATGTTTGATAAACCACATCGCATCACAAAAGAAGGACTCTTGAATTCTATTTCAGCAATAATCACACGATTATAATTAGTGTAATTTATAGAATTATAGTGGTGTTGGGTAGAGGCGAAATCGAAACAATTGTTGGGCTAGGCACTGTAATTTTTTTATTTCGTGATATCTTTCCAAAACAGAATGGCACTGGAAAACGAAAACTGGTTAGTTATCTAAGGCTATAATCTCTTACTTTAAATAAAAACTGGCGAAATCAGTATAACTATTGCAGCTTTGAGACTCTGTGAAGGTTACCTCTCATAGATAATGTGTAGTGAAATAGGACTTTTGAGATTCATTTTCAAAAGACATTCAGGCCTAAGCAATTATTGATGACAAGGGATTGTGAGATATGATGTAAAATAAAAATTGGAAAAATTAATCCAATTATTATGTTTGTAAGACTCTACGAAGGGATTCTCCAATAGATAATGTATAATGAAGTAGGATATTTGAGATTCTTTTTCTAAAGGCAGTGAGACTTAGACAGTTATTGATGATTAGGGATTGTGAGATTTCATGTAAATGAAAATTGACGACATCAGACTATTAGTTTGGGTTGAGGAATTGGTTATTTGTATTTACCAATTATTTTTAATTGCTAAACTACATAGATATTAAAAAATTTTAATTTTGTTTGCTTCCTTAAATTTTAGCATGTGTTCTTATCTCATTATTCTAAAGCAGTGCTATTTGTTCCAAAACATATTTTTAAGTATCAAGTTACATGGTTTGGTTATATTAACGTCCCGTTTGAAGCAACCCTTGGGCTATTTTGGGACGAACCTCGTATTTTTGAACCGCGGTCAGATGACGGGGACGACACCTGAGCTGGCATCCCCTCTCCACACCACACCAGCGGGAGGACGTTTGGTCAGGACAGATTTAACGTACAACAGACCCCCTTACACGACGGTTCTTCGGTGGAATCGGGTCTCGAACCTGAAACCCTCCGGCTCCGAAGCCGAGATCTTACCACCAGGCCACCACGGCCCATCAGGTTACATGAAGTATTTAAAGAGTTTCTTTATGCTCAATAACTAGCCGGCTTTGGTGAGCAATTCGTTTGATAGAATATTGGTTTTGTTGAATTCCATTTAATTTGAACTGAGTTTCAATTTCGATTAAATTTCATTCTAGTTTGAACTAAATATCTCTTTTTAAATATCCTTAGTAAAACTCTTGTTTATTTAAATCTATTGATAATTATGATTCATTCAACAAAGTATTTTTAAGATTAATTTTCCTTTTTAAATAACAAATCTAAAAATTATTGCTCAATCATAAGCAATTCCGTGTTAATTCAGTAACCTCAAAACTGTTCTGTTTATACTGTATGAGATTTACCCTAAGAATTCAAGCATTGACAACGTAATTTGTTAAAATTTGTAAGAAATATTTGTGTCCCTTAAAAATATGTATTAATGTCTCCAGATGTAGATTTTAAAAATTCTTCTTTAAGTCTACGGAATTCATAGCTTAAAACATGACTGATATTTGCAAAGTCAATCCAAGCATATTTTTTAAAAACCACTCCATAAATTTATATTATTTACAGTTTAGAACAATATTGCTCTGGCATGGTAATTGCTAGAGATTTTAAGAAATTTTACTTGAAGTTTATATTTGCAGTTTACAACAAATGAATTTCATATGTAGGAAAAAAAATTGGATGACAAATGAACAAAATTTCATAAAATGGTATGTACATATTAATAATGCAATAAGAAATATTTAGAATAAATTGTAGTTAATTTTTTAAAGATAATTAGGTTATCAAACATAATTTTTTTTAGATTTTTCATCCTTTTTGTATGAAGATCATAACATTTACATAATAACTACATTTCAGCAAAAATATTTCAATGTTTCTTGTTTTATTGTCTTTTAAACATTTTAGGAAAGAAATTTGATTTCACTTCTACAATTTAGATTTATTTGAAATATTTAAGGAGGGAATCTAGTATGTAATCAATCAATTTAATTCATTCATGCATGCCCGTTGAGCCCATTTATTAATTAAAAAGGCATAACTTGTATTGCGGGATTATTAATTATTGGAACATGTAATTACACTGAGGAAATCGGTTTTTTTCCCTCTTGAATTCCTTTTCCCCCTTCTCTGATTGAAGAATGACATCTTCTCTAAACTAATGCGTTATTAGAGAGATATTTTAATTTAAACTCTTGGAATATTTAATTTTTTTAATTCTAATAACGCATAAATTTATATGTCCAAAAATGAATTAGGATGTTCGATTAGGACAATCGGAAAAAAAAGCCCCGTTATGTCCTTCGATATAAACCCAATTCAAAATGATTATTGGTGCTTTATTTCGCACAAGAAAACATTAATCTATACTTATAATAAAGCACAATATTGTGTGTGTGTTGGCGCTCTACAGGCCAGACCGTTTGACCTACAGCTACCAAATTTGGCACGTGTATATCTTGGAGGGGGAGAATGTGCCCCTGGGGGTTATTTTTTCGAATTTTTAATTAGAATTTTATTTATTTAAAAATTAAGTGAAATTTTGGCGTGTTTCTGCTATAACTTCCGAAAATATTACCGCACAAAAAAGATTTTTGCATCAAGTTAAAGATCAAAAATTTATCTTTTAAATGATAAAATGTTTTAACCTTAAAATTAAATTTCTATTTTTAATGAATTTTTAAATAAATATTTTAACTATATTTTTCAACAATTTTAAAAATATTTCTTGCTATTTTTCGAGATAAATCTTTTTGAGCAGAGACGTTTTGAAACTGAATTAATTTTTTTAAGGCGGATGTATTCATTTAAGATAGTAAAAATTTCTTTTTAGATAAAAAAATCTAAAAATTATTGCATCATTATAATTTTGACCTATGATAGGAGTGAAGATATCAAACCAAATAAGACTGGTTCATGCATTTCTAAATAAAAAAAAAAGTAGGGAGGAAAAATCAATATTAATTTGTAGAGAAGTACCGTAGAATATTTTTTTTGTAACTAACATTAAAATCGGCGATGCAAAAAATTAGTTAGGCGGAAATTTAATTAGATTATGCGGAGTTGTTAAAATAAATTAAGAATTTTTCTTGGGGAAGTTTAGGTATGTTGATTTATTAATGATGGCCAGACAAGTTATAAAACGGTTTTTTAAGAGCTGGAAATGTGTCTCTATTAACCCAAAGTATTGCACGATATCTCTAGATTATATTCGTCTCGGCATCATTAAAATATGATTGGGGTATTGTAGAATAACTTGTATTATTTGTGATCGGAGTTTTTATTTAATGTTAGAACAGACAATTAACAAATTCCTTGTTTCTCTCAAAGTAGGACAATTGGAAAATAAGCCCCGTTATGTCCTTCGATATAAACCCAATTCAAAATGCTTGTTGGTGCTTTATTTCGCACAAGAAAACATTAATCTATACTTATAATAAAGTTCAATGTTTTGTGTGTGTGTGTGTGTGTGTCTGTTGCCGCTCTACAAGCCAGACAGTTTGACCTACAGCTATCAAATTGGGACGTGTATACCTTGGAGGTCGGGAATGTGCCCCTGGTGGTTATTTTTTCGAATTTTTAATTAGAATTTTATTTATTTAAAAATTAAGCGAAATTTTGGCGTGTTTCTGCTATAACTTCCGAAAATATTACCGCACAAAATTTTTTTTACATCAAGTTAAAGATCGAAAATTTATCTTTTAAATGATA
Organism: Argiope aurantia; assembly: GCA_026543865.1. Classification (NCBI taxonomy): domain Eukaryota; kingdom Metazoa; phylum Arthropoda; class Arachnida; order Araneae; family Araneidae; genus Argiope; species Argiope aurantia. The sequence goes on from JAPMOR010042593.1 coordinate 39,936, forward strand.
ACAATATTCTAACCTTAAAATTAAATTTCTATTTTTAATGAATTTTTAAATAAATATTTTAACTATATTTTTCAACAATTTTTTTCATACAAAATAAAAATAAAATTTAAACTGCACGAGCACGTTTCGCATTCATGGGAAAAAATTAGCTTTTTTAAAAGTGTTGCCATCACATTGATTAAAGCTCCCATTAAAAATAAATTAAATCTTTTTGGAAAGGAAATCTGCAAACATATAATTTTCGGCATGTGTCTGTAGGAAACGAAACAAATATGAAATATTATTTTTTCTAAAAAATAAATTGAAAAAAAAATATTTTATGATCTTTCACACTTTCTATATTATTAATAAATTAGCTTTATTTTAAGGCAAGTTTTGTTTAATATGAACAGGATATCCATTCAAATCAGGGCCACACAGCTAATTTGTAATTCTTTAGTAAGACACAGATTTGCAAAAATGGTCTAAATGGAAAATGATTATATTTTATGTAACTTGATTCAATAAATGCTGTAATAAAGAACTAATTTTTGATTTTACATAAAGCTTCTGCTGTGAAAATCACGTTTAACAAAATATTCTTGGAACACTAATATTTTTTTAAAAAATAGTTAATTTCCAATGAACTAAATCAATCACTTAAACTGACTGATTTATGAAAATTTGAATATCACTATTCAATAAAAAAAGATTATTTCCATTTCCATTTCCATCGATCGATTCAAAGAAAATACGCCAATCAGCGAGCAGGTTTCCCAAGATTAATTGGCCTAAGATTATGAAAATGTTGAGTTTTTCTAATATTTTAACTTTCAAAACTTCATAAATAAGTCTTAGTTGATCGTGGAAAATAGAAACATTCATTCATTTATTTAAAATTTAGTGTGTTCAGAATATTTCTCAGAATATGTTACCTTACTGCATTAAATTTAGACTTCATAAATTTGGAATATATTTATAGGCTGGAACAAAATATTATTATTGATTTCATTTCAATCCTTTTGAAAGCAAAACAAAAAACTGAATTTTATGCTGAATCTGAAATTTTTTTTTTGAATTATTCTTTGAGATATTACATAAATTATGAAAAATATTTTGTAGTTCACATAAGACTTAAATACCGAGCGATTCTGTTTGCAATACTCATATTCAATAATAATAATTATAAATAAATAACAATAAAGATGATAAATAAAATAAAACGCTTGGTTTTATTAAAAAATATCTTTATATTAATTGCAATTTCATCATTTCCACTTTAAATTAAAGATGAAGTTTTACCGGAATTGACAACAAATTAGCGAAATATATATAGTAAATTGTACGAAACTATCTAAACAGTATAAGTTTCGTATGACTATCAAAATTCGAAGATTAAAAATGTTTTGTTTGAGAATCTATTAAGAGACCAGTTACTTAATATATTTGATTGAAAATTGGAGCGAGCGGAAATACTGGCGAACCAGCTGGTCTCCAAAGGCGGCTAGTATTTATATAATTTAGTGAATATTCAAAAAATGTGAGAAGTTTTTCTAAAATCGATCAATGCTTTATCTATGCACCTTTGAGCGCTATCTTGTGGCAGGACTTCGCCCTGCAGACTTCGGTGTCGTGTGCTGAATATTTGCATTGTTTGATGGTCTAGTTAGTGTTGGTCTTGCATAAACTGTAATCACCACGCATAGCAATTTGGGTACTTTAAAAAAACCTAATTGTGATAGAAAAGCAACTACTTCAATGAGAAATTAAAGTCAATATAGATAAATATCAGGGGGGCCTCCTCCGCTTCACTACTTCCTATGAAGAGAATTCTCTTCTCTTATTTACTAAGAAGGGTATTCACTTCACTTATTCATTAAGAAGAGAACATTCCCCTTCCCCACTCTCACACTCAATCCAATTTCGAAGAGGATTCAAACGGAGAGAAGAAGCAAAATACCTGGGCGTCACGCTAGAGAAAAAGCTGACATATAAAAATATTTGTTGAGAATATCGTGAAAAAATTAAGGGTTGCTTCGAACTTCTAATACGCATAAACTTCAAAGTCTCGATTCGGAATAAATTGATTTTGTATAAGGCACTCTTCAAACTCTTAATATGCTGTGTCCACCCATTGGGAGAGCCGCAAGGACAAGAATCACAAGGAAAGTTGAAAACCCTACCGCACAAAATCACGTTTGAAATCCATAGGACACCAATAATAGAAACCAAAGACTTAAAATCAACTATCAAAGTATTTCTCTAAAAACAGATAGACAAGTTTTAAAGAAAAAAAAAACTAGCTTAGCTGCAGCCATGCAGTAAATTTCAGTCTACGACTCTTCACGCATTCTCATTCTTATATAAGCAACCACCTAAACACGGTTCAATCTCTGAACCCCATAGGAAAACGAAATTCGAGGTAGGTGAAATGGCCAATAGATATAAGGATAAACCTACAACTCAATGAATCCCATTTAACCCTTTCACTGTTTTTCTTTTCATTCGTGCTCTCTCTCGAAAATAGCAATAACATATTTATTGCTTGTAATATCTTGGCCTTCCAATTATGATAGTTATACTGTAATTAAATTTATACTCAGTTCCTGTGCCATAGTAGCAATCATTGCATTTCTCTTCTAAGTGAAAGGTAAAAGTCCTGGAGTCCGTGTGTTTTCCCAGAGCTCACCCCCATTACCACACACGAACCATTTTCAAATTCAAGGAATGTTCTTACGATCATAGACCGGCATTTACTTATGTGGTAGTACTAATTGTTGTGTGGCCTAACTCGTTTTCTTTATTAACAAATTGCAAGAATGCCATCAAAGACAATTCACAAATCCAATATCTTCTTTAACCATCAAATAGGTGACGCAAAACATCGAAATTTGCTCAAGTTTAAGCAGATCAAATTTTCTCCACATTGTGCAGCAGAAAACTTCTCTCGGTGATTGGATTTGATTCGAACATTTGAATCAAAGTTCAGCGCGTCGTATAGTGCATGCATAAACGTCTTGATCCCACATCGCGATGAGAGGGAGAATATGTGATCAATATATGAGAGATCAAGTACAGGTGAATGAACAGTGATTTTATTAACGGATGAAACATACTACTATACTTCTCTACATGTTTCACTCAGCATAATAAAAATCCATTCACCTATATACACATGAATAATTATACTTTATGACTGTCTTATAATTGTTGCATTTTTAATTTCCTATTAATTATGAATGAAATAAAATTATCTATTTCATCTTTGCAATGAAGAAAATTTTTTCTTTAAAAATAAATATATCCTCCATAATTTCTTCATTGAGCCAAAACATCTTAATTGCATGTATTGCCATTATTGTTTTCTTAAAAGAAGAAAAAAAATCATGTCTAAAGGTGTTGTTTGATTACTTTCTTCATGATGCTTACATGAAATATTCATTACTCATCTAAATCTGAAAGTTCCTTTGTTTTGGCATGGCAAAACATGATTAAAAAAATTATTATTCTTTTAAATACATACATAGTATCGACTAAAAGAGTTACAAAAAAAGAGGTAACTTAATTTTGGATGCGTTTTAAATTATACAAGGAATGGAACTGTTTGTCCCATTATTTTGGTGCGAGATAAAGATAGCCCCTTTGATTACCTTCCTTTTTTATTACACTTTTAAATTATTTCTTTCCTTTATATTTAAACAACCTTCATTATGCATAGTTACATTTTTGTGGAATATTCCTCAGAAACATGCAAGCAGACGATATGGGGTTTTAAGGTGAACAACAATCACACAATGCAATAAAAGAGTCAAATATTAAAGATTACTGAGGCTGAGTGTGTCAACAATAAATCATAAGTTTTTGTTTCTAAGGGCAAAATACATGCTTCATTGAAGTTTTATTTATAGGTTATATTATGGTATTTTAATTTTTATTCGTGAAATTTTTCCCTAAAAACTGATAGAAAAGACTGCATATTGCAAAAATGAAATAGTTGTAGCAATCGCATGTTTATAAAATTACCCCGAGAATGTTTTTTTGAGCGAAACGCTTTCCTAATACGCAAAAAAGATTTAGAATATTTGCTGAAAAGAATATTTTCACGTTACTCAAAAATTTCATTTTTCAATTTTTAAGTCTTGAATCTTTTAAAAGTTTTCATATTATCAATTATTAAAGCAAGCATGGATTTTTCCTACTCAAAAACGCAATACTTATACCATCAATTAAATCATTATAAGAAAAAAAAAATACGTAGGAAAATAAAATAGTTCCCCCCCCCCAAAAAAAAAAAAAAAAAAGCTAGCAAAAAAAAAAAAATTCAATAGTTGAAAGCATTTCCACGTAGAGATGCATATTTATAAACCAGAACAATTTCATTCGGATGCCTACAGTTTGCTTTTCGGAATGCTTTCTTCGATAGAAATCATTTGAATGTGTTTTGGCCTGTCAAAGAAATAAAAAAAAACCTGATCAAACGATGCGACAGAAATTGGACTAACACAAGCATAAAGTAGCATAAGGAAGCATAAGATTTCCATTTCTATGGAAGTAAAAAGCAGGAGGGGGGGAAATGTATTCTAGTAGTATTCTGGAAAATATATTTTATCCTCCGGTGATGTTTAGGCAAAGTTTGCGATATGCGCCTATCAAGATCCAATATCTTTTCAACTTTGCATAACATATAAAATGCATATAGAAACAGGAATTGAAAAGGCGAAAAAATGCGGATTTTGGTTCAAAATGTTTGTTGCTAAAAATACCTAAAACTTATAAAATCCACATGCCATTTAGAAAATATTTAGTGCTTATTGATTGAAACATGTACAAAGAATGGAGATTTGGTTTCATGGAGTTTACTGGCGCTTAGTTTAGTTTAGTTCAGCTATATTAATATCCCGTTTGAAAGCAACACTAGGATTATTTTGTGACGTACCTCGTAATTTTGAACCGTGGCTGGATGACGAAAAGGACACCTGAGCTTTAAACCACATCTTCAAACTTCCGCACCACACCAGCGTGAGGGTGTTTGGGCTCGATGGATTTAATGTTCACTAGATTCGCTTACACGACAGTTCTTCGGTGGAATCGAGTCTCGAATCTGAAACCCACCAGTTCCGAAGCGGAGACCCTACCACCAAGCCACCGCGGCCCAGTTTATTGGCGCAAGAACCACTTATGATTAAACTGTGCCTAACATATGGTGAGAGTTAATCTTATTTTACCTTTTATTTGCCAAATTATTTTTCCAACAAATTTATTTTTGAACCAATTGTTAAGTTTTGGTACAGAATTACCCAAGAATTTTTTTAATTAATTAAAATAATTTAATTAATAATAAACATTTTAATGTTATTTATGGTCGATATCTACTACCTTCCATTGGAAATATATTCTTCGTGTTCTTTCAAATACTGTGAGAAAAAATAGTCACATTGTGAAGATATCAGTAGGATCTAAACGGTACTTTAAAATACCTCCGGTAAATAAAGGGTCAAAAGCTTATTTCTAACTTACGTCATTCTCCTGGACCTGTCAACCTGTAAAATCTGCTAAAAGTAGCCTCACGGTAAGAAACAATCTAAAAGTTAAATAACTTTTAATCTTATTTAACAATCTAAAAGTTAAATAAGATTCAAATCAAAAAGTAAAAGCCAATCCTTTTTAAAAAGATAAAAAGATGGGGATGGGGAACTTCATGAAGAATGCCTTTTAATTTAATGTGGGAAGAATGAAACCAGAGATGCGTTGATTATTAAATTATGGACATTGTATTAAAATGTGTTGAACCTCAATTCTTAGAGCAACATTTCCTTCTAAAATTTAGAGTGGAGCCTCGTTTAACCTGCATAATTCGTTTCCAAATTTTACGCATAATACGAAATAATTATTTCCAAACGAATCCATGTTAAATAAGACGATGAGCTCCATTCAGAACAAGTGCTAAAACAAATTTATAATAATATGATTTATTATTTATAAAGCAGAATATTTTTTGTCTAAAGACATTTGTCTTTGTATACACTTCAAAATTTAGCAAAAATTAGACACTGTTCCATCGATTAATGAATTTCGAACGCGCAAAGCTCCTGCCTTATTCGGATGCTGCTTTTCAAAAAGGAATACAATAATTTTCCATGCTTTCAACCCTCCCTTTGTTTCACTGTAAGGAGTTTTTTCTTTTACGATCCTAAATGAATATGCAGGTGTGTTATGAATATGCAGGAATGAATATGCAGGAAACAAAACATGAAGATTTGTTTTGCTTCTTTATGAAGAGTTTAAAGCATGCTTCTTTTAAATAAAAATTTTATTTTATTTAGAATCTTACTTCTTTTACTTAGAATCTATGAACGAAATAAAATTTCAATGTTGAATTTTATTTAAACTTATTTTATTGATCTATTACAAATCGTCTCTTTATATAAGAGTTATCTACCGATGTCTATTACGCTAATTTGGTGTCCAGACAATTTTTATTTTATCTATTCAAATAGGTTATTTATAATGTGTGCCAATATTGAATGTAAGTATGAATAATCATTAATTATAGGATCGTAAACTTCTATTTTATTTTCATTGTTTTATTGTGAACTGTAGCAAAATTGATGAATGCAACTTTTATTAAGTAATCTTGCATATTATCCAGAACAAGTGTTTATGAAATCAAAACAAATGTTAAGAAAATGGTAGCAGAAATAGGTCACTGTTTATTTCAATCCGATTTTGATTTTCAGCATTATTTAAGCAAATCTTAAGTTATAAGCATTCTTCTTCTATCCACCGTTAATTTCAAAAATACAATCGAAAAAGAATTAAAGTAAAGTATTTTAACTTATCAAAATTACTACTGAAATTTTCCTTCGTGATGTGCAACGAAAAAAAAAATTAAAATTTGAACAGGAAAAAAAAATGCAGCTGAATATTTGAAAATATAGCCTCTCATATCGAAATAAATTAAATCTCACTACTTAAACATTAATAAGATAAAAAGAGAGGATTTAAAAAACGATTATTTTATTTTTATAAATTTTTTTTCATTTCCAAATGCTTTAAAATTATATACAAAATCAATCTAGGCTTTACTTTTATTGACTTTTAAGTAACTCAAGGGGACACATTTTTTTTATTTTACTTTTACTTTTTAACATCTAATGTTTCCTTAAATCGGTAAGATGAAATCTAATGTAATAGCAATCAATTTACTTAATTAATGTGAGCACGTTAAGCTCAAACTGTGATTAATTAAAAAAACATCTATGCATTTCAGAGTAATAGCTGTGCGCTGGTAATTATTGAAACGGTTAATTGCTTTTAACTTTTTCGTCTTGCTTTAGTTTTATTTATTCCCCTCTGAGATTAGATAGATGATTTTTTTCTCCACTCTTTTGGAAATATTTTTAACTTTCAAATTATTTTTTTATCTTTCAAAATTAATAAATTCATCTGATCAAAAATAAATTCGGATGCCTTGCTTAATATCATTTAAACATATTTCTTGTTATTTTTTTCAACTAAAACTAATACAGTGATTTCTTTGCTGCATATTTTATCTGAAATACTGAATGTTCCATTCTGGGTAATAAATGAAGAAAAAAAAGCTGGGATCATGATTTTACGTTCTGATAAAGATGGTGGTAGCAAAATAAATGAGAGTGATTTAAGCACTTTTTGACGAGATATACATTTTCTAAATTAAATTTAAAGGGAAGAAAAATATCATTATTAATTTGAAGTAAAGTAAACTGTATGTCGTTACTTCTTAAAATAATTATAAGCTGCTGATACAGGAAATTAGTTAGGGAAGAATTAAAGTAAAGTATTTTAACTTATCAAAATTACTACTGAAATTTTCCTTTGTGATGTGCAAGCAAGTTTTCTTAGTTACCAAGGAATTAGTTCAATTAATGAAAGCTTTTCATCTAATATATTCAAAATACCTTAGATTTTTTCCCATTAGGATAACTACATTAAATTTGAAATTTTTAACTTTCTTAGCGACAAAATTATAAAAAAATCTTATATTATGTGCAGTTTCTCTGACCAAGAAAATATTTATCCTGCTAATATCAATTAAATTATTTTATTATCCTCTAAGAATATGATCTCTTAATGATTGCAATAAAATATACCACGTTAGAGAAGAAAATATGTTTTTAAGTATCATATTTTATAAATGTAAATTTCTTCCCTTTTTAAATAGTAAGAGATTCTTAGGAATCTGTTACGGAATAAGGAATTAGAAAGGTCTGTTCTTTAAGGAGTCTCGAAAATAGGGAGCATCTTTCCTTTTTCATGAATTAAAAACTAGAATTATGCGGACAACCCGTTAGTGGAACTGGTTAACATTTTATTCGGATCTATAACGTAAATGCTAAGATTGTGTATAAAATTTTTCCCATCCTTTCCTTTTGAAATT
>JAPMOR010042601.1:0-22983 GCA_026543865.1 Argiope aurantia
TATATATATATATATATATAATTGTGTCTGTGCTTGTTACCAAACAAATTATAAAATATATCATGCTTTAAGGGCTAATACATAAGGATGTCTAAACACAAGTAGACATCCACTTTACCAACACTTTTTAGTCAATTTGGATACTTCATTATATTTACTGTATTTTCAAAAATTTCTAAATAAAAAATTCCTTATTGTATTGCATCTGTAATATTTTTGATGTTAAAAATAAATTTAGGAAAATAAGCGGATATGTTTCGAAGAAAATAAGCTGATGCAAAATATTTATTGTTCGTAAAAACTTATATTTTTTCTTCTTCTAACAACCATTGAAATAAAGTGATTACGAAAATTTAAGAGAGTTGAAATATAAAAAAGTTTATTTATTTTAAAGATTTTATTAATTGAGAAAAGTTTATATCCAAAATGTTTATTTTAATATTATTGAATCTATAATTTCAACAGTATTGAGCAAAAATATTTAGAAATTGCGAAGAAAAGGATTTAAAAGGATTTAATTTTTATGATTTTCACATAAGATAAGTATTTTTATCAAACATATGTGTTTATGTATTTTATTTTGTCATATCAAATGCTTTCCTGCGTAGCATCAATTTCTGTTTTCATTTACAACAAAACATAGTTAATTTTTCCGTTAAGCACCTTCAAAGAAAAACTGAAGAAGGGAAATTTTCTTCTTGCGATAAACGGAAAGATCTTGACTGCAAAATCAGAAAGAAAGCTATTTACCTTTGCTTTAAAAAAACTAAAGAAAATATTTTCGAACTAAAGTCAAAAAGCTGTGTTCGAAAAAAAATTGAAATTTTACAGTATCCTGAACTCATTGTGACATCCTCGTGGAACAATCTTTTTACTGGATGAGATTTTACTTGTACGTCTTTGTGTCATAAAGCCGTCACTACAATAGAACCGTAAATTCTGTCTTCGGCTTTCTCTGTGGTATTCTCTTTCTACACAGTCATATTCTTTGTGTATTGTATTTCTTCCGTTAGAGTTTTGAGAATGGAATATATATTTTTATTTGTCTGGCAGGAAATTTTACCATCACATATTTCGTTTAGCTTGAAACTCTGCATAAGAGTTTTATTTAATATTCTTTTGATTTTACAAAAATATTGTCTATCATAATATTTTAAGCCATGAAAGGTTTTTATTTAATTTAAAAACTGCTGATGTAGATACTGAACAATCTTATTGAGAAAAAAATATATGAAAGTTTCTTCCTTTTTTATTGCGTTCGAGGAATAGTAATAAAATATTATGCATTCATCAAATTCTACGTTGCTGTATTTCTTTGTTTGAAATAATTTAAAAAATAGTGTATGTAATAACATTTACAATTATATAAAAAAGAATATGTATTAATAGAATGTATATTTAAATACATTTAGCTTATAATTGTGAAGAAAACAGACCGAAAACATGTATTTTTTAATAATTTATATTGTCATGTTTCTATTTTATGAAATAAAGTATAGAATTTGAATCAGGATTTTAAGGTAAATATAATGCTGTATTTATAAAGATATTGTTTTTAAAATAAATTTGAAATTTGTGTTAATACACATTTTTAAGGAATTTAATAAATGTAAAATTTTAATGTTAGTAAATTTTATTTTTATAAGAGTGAAATTTGGTAAACCATAGCAATAATTATCTTAAATTTAAGAAACTATTCAGATAAATATTAGAAATTTTTAATTTAAAATTTTCGGAATTCATTATTGGATAACAGACTTATGTGTCTTTATATTTTGTTATTTTAAAGTAAATTCTAATTTAAAAAATTCATTTCTTATAAAAAGTTCCAAAATTTTAAATTTTAATTAGTAAAATTTTTAATATAAAACAATTAAAAATATAATAATAATAGCGGAATCGTTATAAAAATATTGTTTAGCAAAATAAATTCGAAGATTGTATTGTTGTACTTTTTTATTTAATTGGATTCTTCGTAAGGTTTGTAAATTTCTTTTTTGCAAGGAAGAAATTTCTTAAATCATTCAAATAATTATCTTACATTTCAGAAACCATTCTGGTGAATTTTAGAATTTTTTAATAAAATTTTTCGCATTTAATTCTTTGATAACAATGAGTCTTGTTATTTCGAGATTTTAAAGTAAATTGGCAATTCTATAATTATTCTATAATTTATTCTGGCAATTCTATGCATAAGCAATAAAGTGATTTTTTGTGAAGTCTTAATATATTTTGTTGGACTTCGTAAACAGATTCGATCGTTTGGTAGCATTCACTTGTTGATTGCAGACGTTTTACTACTGCTTGTTTGTCGCATTGCGCTTAGCCATTTTAAACTGAATTGCTCCCAAAAGTTAAATTAACTTTAGCTCTCCATTCTGAAGTAAGAGATTATCTTTCTCCTAATGTTTTAACTGAGTGAATGCCTTTTAAGATGTAAGGAAGGTAGGTAATTACATCTGATACGAACTTTGAAAACTGCTCATAAATTTCTTTAGATGTAGCGGGGGGGGATGGAGTATGTGTCACTCATTTGTTTTGCTTTAGAATTTTTTGCTCTTTTAAATAGGCAACAAAATATTCTAGGCTCAAATTAATTGAAATTATAAGCCTGCATATGATTTCTTATAACATCTTTCTTACATTCGATGAAATTTGACGGAGCTAAAGCATTCTTGATTATACATTACCAAACATATGGTGCTGGCGTATCTCTTTTATTTCATTAATAGTAATTTTAAGATTAATTACTGAAAAAGAAAACAAGAATGATAATACTTTTAAAAACATTGGTTTTTACTTAAAATAAAAATACTAATTTTAAAGCATTTGTTATACGACCATAATTCACTCAGATAAAAGGAGAAAAAAGGTATCACCTTTTAGTCAGTAAAGAGATAAAATATGTCTATAAAGGAGAAAAATATTTAAAAAACTGGGGTGAGGGAGGAGAATTGAAAGTGCCCAACTTACTCTGACATCTCTTCTTTTTACTCTCCCCTTTCTGTTTTTTTTTTTAAATTTCCTTTTATATGCATTTTGCAGCATTTCATGAATCATAAAAATGATAGCGAATATATTATATTAACAGCATGATCCTCTTTAAAATTCTCTTCTTAATCTGATCATTTTTCTAACCAAATTATGAGCAAAAAGATTCAATAAATTACACATAAATCATACGACACTTTGAAATTAATGAACTCGGGAAAAATGGTTAAAATTTGTTTGTGAAAAATGTTTTCTGATTTTAGTGATCGTTATTTGTCTTTGGAAACTCGACGATTTGCGGGGATTATAACTTGTACTTAGTTCCTATTTAATCTCTTTAATGTAGTTGAGGTTCAGGATTTTGTAAATAAAGTATTTTTTAACCATCAAAAAATAAAAGCATTGTTATTTTAGCGATATATTCTAATGTTTTTTTTTTCATTAGAAAAAAGAAAATTTTTAATAGATTTTGGTCCAACGAAATCATACTGGTTTTAGAAACTTAAAGGTCCAGGAAGTCGGTCGTGAAATTGCATGCTTAACTTCACTTTCTATTGCTTCATGCGAACTGCAGGAATAACAAGAATGTTTTATTCCCAGTATTTAAAAGTAAACGAATGCAATTTTAATACAAAACAATGTAATGCAATAACAAAACATTTTTCAAAACTATTATGTATTTTTAATCATAATTAATATTATTTTATTTTCCTATTCATTATTTATCCTTTATGAACATTTTTAAATATTCGCATTTTTGCTACCTATAGCTTAGAAATTAAAATTTTTTATGAACTCCTTATTTGAAACAAGCTTTTCCATATTTGAATTTTGGGATAAATCGAATTTTTATTGTAGTTTCTTCAACTTCTAAGAACTGACGTATTTTCTTTTCCTTCCATTTATTTAAGGTTTAAATTTTAATTCATTCGATTGTATATGATCGATTTCTATATGAACTTTAGATTATTGTTCAATGTATGATGATGTAGACGAGTAATTACCAAAGAAAATAATTTTTAGCTCAAAATAGAATTATCACAAAAGGACAAAAATTGAAAAATAAATATTATTTTCCTTTTTTCTCCCGTTTTAATCATCAGAGAATCTAGCTGGCGAGTAACTTTAAAATGATGACTAATGGTCGATAGCACTTGTAGTAATTCCCCTGAATTATGACCTAACCAACTTGCTCTAGGCTGACTCTCCACTTTTAGTCTTATCGCCGAATTTATTATCATTTTTGTTCCTGGGCTGTTTACTGATTAAATGAAATCGAACCGATAATTTTTCAGTTTTTTTTTTCTTCTTGTTTTTTTAATATATTGTAGGATTCATATATTTATTTTTCCACACCTTTTGTTCTTTTTATCTTCTTTATTTTTTATTGCTTCTCTTTATATATCTTCGAGAAAAATGAAGTAATACTTATTTTTGCTTTTTAGCCGTGATATTTCAGATTGATACATTTGTCTTCTGTATTGGAAAATTCAAAATAATTTTTTTTAATGAAAGGAAAAAGGAGTAAGTTGCAAAAAAAGCTAAAATGTTTTAATTTCTGGTTTTAAAAAGCCGATTTATTTTTTAGTACATTGACAGTTTTATTTTAAATTTGTTTCTGAATTTTAAATTAAACTCCAATTGTATTCCTGAGAATGTTAACTTTTAACTTAAAAATTTTCTTCCCTAAAGACAGTTTTTATTTTTAATAAGAGCCCAAATAATTCTAGAATAAACTAGAATAAAAAAAGAAGGTTTAGTAAACGTAGAAGAAAACAATAAATAATTATAGAAAAGGTCACAGCACTTACGGAATTTCTTGGGAAACATCTTCTTCTTAATGTTTCGAAAATTAATTGGAGTTATATGTTCAATTGATTTGAATATGATCGTTTATATTTTATTACTTTTCCTCCATTTGTAATAAAACATTTTAAGATTTTTCTTTATTTAAATAACGATTATTTTTCATCACAATTTCCTTGTAATAAAAGAACACTGTGCAATTTTATTTTTCTTTTAAGCATGTTCTGCTAGGAATGCCATTAAGGTTGCCTTCTTTAAATGTGAATCATATATCTAAATTAGATGCATACGAGGACACGCACTTACGCGCGCGCGCACACACACACACACACGCGCGCGCGCGTACGAACGCATGTACGCATACACACAAACATGCATAGTGAGAGAAAAATTTGAAGTTAATCTTACGAGAAGATATTCATAATTTATCAAGTCAAATATCGTTTTATTAATAAGTAGCAATATTGGGAAACAACTAGCTGTGTTGATTTCATTGACTGTGTTAACTTTCAATTATTTTCTTATGCATATTTTGGAATCAAGGATTTCATCAACAAATTGATTTTAGCATCATGATATTTTTAATAACTTTACATTTCATTCATTCAATTTCATTTGTGCCCCCTCAAAAAATTGTTTTTAGCATCAAGTTTTGATGCATGTTAAAATCATGATATTTTAATACCTTTACACATGTCCTATTTATGGTGTTCATGAACCTTTTCAATGGGGTCAAGTTTCTTGATAACACTATTAAAAATGTAACGGCCCCATAAATCTTTAAATTTCTCGTCAAATTATTTATGAGAAATGTAACGTAAGTACCATCAATTGATTTTTGGAAATATCTTTAAATTTACTATTTTCTTTGGTGGTAAAGAAGTTTTATAATAAACTGTTTAGAAAATAAGCAGAATCATTCTTCTTTAGTTTTCAACTATGGAAGAAAATCAGGCGATTATTTATTCAATTAGGTAATGAAAACGTTTAAATTTCATTATATCAATGAAAACTGCTTTTGGAAATTGTAATAATACTTTTAAAATTTTGCAAATTTTTAGGGAAAAAAACTGCACCTCAGCTAGATAAGAGTTATAAAAACAAAGTTAGTTCATTAAATAGTTTCAAAAATCTTTTTTGTGTGACAATAATTATAAGTAAACGCAGTGATGCCCTCCAGGTTTTAATCAAATAAAATTTATAAAAATATAAATAAAGAAAACACTTCCACATATCTTCATCTTCCAAAGTATAATTTTATAAAATATTGTTGTTCTAGGTTAAACAATCTGGTATGTGGAATGCCATTAGTCACTGTTATTCACCATTTCCAAATCATCTGATGAAAAATATTTGTTTTTCTTAAATTTACTAAATTTTACTAAATACATTTAAATCATTTATTTTTTCGCTCTAAAAACCAATAAAAGGGGCTGATTACAAGCAACCACAAACAACAAGTTAAGAAAATTCTGTTTTCTTCGAAGATTTTATTAATAAAGGAAACTTTCATGCAAAATATTCAGTTTGTTATCTTAATGTTTTTATTAGGGATTAGATTGCACAATAATAATTAGATAATCTGCAAAAAATAAATAAATCATTTTTAGCGTTTTAGGTGCGAGAAATATCTTAACAAACATGCGCATCTATGCATTTTCAGGAACACATAATTTTTTTTCTTTGTACCAAACTTTTCAGTTTGCATTTAAAGAAAAATACGTTTATGCGTGTTTCATTAAGTTGTTTCAGAGGGAAAAAAAGAATGAGTAACATTTTTTCTTTGAAATAAATAAAAAGTAGTTGAAATTCAAATTCAGAAAACTGCTATTAGTTATTTTTTGTATCTCTTAGTAAAACCCTAAACAATATATTTTTTGAACAAAAGTTTGAAAGCGGCATTCAGGGAAAATTTTCATTTTGCAGAATTCTGATCTTATTGTGACAAAGAATTGGGCCAATTTCTTCACTGTATGAAATTTTAGAAGAATGTGTTTATGTCATAAGTCTATAACTACAATGGAAACGCAAATTCAGTCTTCGGAATCTTTTGTAGAATTCTCGTTCTATTTTGCAGAAATATTTCTTCCTCGGAATGTGTAAAATATTTTTATATAAATATTGTTACTTTTTTGGTATACATATACTTTTTTTTACTTTTAAATATATAAATACTAATATTTAGATAAAATATACTCTTATTTTCCTAAAACAAAGTTATTCCAGGGCCGTTTATGTTTCGTTTGAAGTTTTCATTTATTTATATTTTATTTTAATTATTCAGATATAATAGTTTTCATTTATCTATTTTGTAAAATGCTGATGAAGATGCCAGAGAAATCTATTTGAAGAACACATGGAATTTATTACTGAATTCAACTGAAGGGTTATTGTGAAGTACTATGTATTCGTCAAATTAAATTTTATTGTGTTTATTTATTATTGAGTGATGCAAAACAACAACCAAGGTTATATAAATTTGTTTAAATAAAAGAGCAAAGTTTTGAATTACTTTAAACTCGTTATTACATTCATGTCCATATATTAAGGATAATGCAAGTTCAGGAAAAGAAAGAGTCAGAAGCAAAATAAATGTGACATTTGTAGAGCCTATTTATTAAACAAAAGGTAAAGAGCAAAAAAGATACTATATGTTTGATATCATTAATAGAAATTGCGATTTTTTGCTCCCTTGAGCAAATTACAGAAAAAAACAACCTATTTACAAAAACCAATATCATATGGTTGGTATAATGATTAATACAGAGTATGTTTCCCAGACGATGCAATGCAGTCCGTACAATGCCTGGTATGCTGAGTATCAAATCATTGATCTGATCTTGGGGAATATTACACCACTCATCAAGCAATGCTCTCCGAAGTTCTGGTTGACACATAAGAGGTGGTTGACGGCCTGCAACTCGTCGACCAAGCATGTTCTACACATGCTCTACTGAATATATGTCCGGTGAGAATGCTGACCAGTCCATACGGGTGATATCCTCAGATCGAAAGCATACTTTTACGATGTTTGTACGGTAAGGACGGGCATTGCCATTCATAAACACGAATTCTGCCCCCATGGCTTCCCGAAACAAACGTACATGTTGTTCCAGAATGACGTCCCGATAGATTTGGTCTGCCATGGTTCGAAATTGAGCATGCCGGTCAGTTCTGGGACCCAGAATAATTTCTCACCAAACTAGTAATCCTGCACCACCGTAACGGTGTCGTTCAATAATGTTTTCTTCGTGATAACAGGTACCTGGCGCTCTCCATATGAAAGTCCGGTGAAAATCAGACTGCAAGCTAAATCTGGACTCGTCGGAAAACATCACACACGCCCACTGTCCACAATGCATGCTCTCTATTCCAGGCTAATCGCAGGCGACAATGAGTTGCAGTAAATGGAAACATCTGACAGGCCTACGAGCATATAAACCAATCTGCCCTAAGCGTCTGTACGCAGTCTGCCTTAAAACTGTTGTACCGGTAGCCACTGGTACAACAGTTTTAAGGCAGAAGAGAGTTGACGAGACAGGTCTGATGCTGTGCTCTGCCTGTTTCTTTTGGCAGTTACTGCAAAATACCGATTCTCATTCGGCGTTATAACTCGGGGGTGACCTGTGCTGTAACGTTTACTCACATTATCATCATCTTGGAATTGTTGCCAAAGACTTGAGATGACACTCTGGGCGATTCCAAGTTTCTCGGATACTTCTAGATGGGTACGCTTATATTCCAGACGGTCAATAATTCTACCACGTAAAAGTTATTGAGGAGGATTATTAATTATAATTTTTAAAATGCTAAACACATTGATTATTGATATATATTCGAAGTTTGTAATTTTAAAGGGCTTTATTTAAATTGATTTTTTTTTCATAACTGCAATTGAAATGTAATTTTTCATTCCTAATTTTATTTATTTCATTGAAATCAATTTTTCAGTTATTTTTTAATAATTCTAAGGAAAATCAAAATGCAATGTATTAAGTAAAATTATGTTTTTATGTTTTTTTTTTAAATTATTAGATTAAATAATAATTATTGTTATAAATTTGATGGTAAAAGCAAATCATAGTTTGAATTCGAAGAATTTAATCTTTTATTCTTAAATTATTTTTTGCTGTTCAAAAAATTAAAATATTTAAAAGTTTTCTAAGGATATCATTTTAAGAATAAATACACATTTTTCTCAATTAATTAATTGCGCTATCCCGAATCTTCACCAAATAAATGTATATTTTCAAAGTTCTTATATCTAATAAAATTTTATTCGAAAAATTATTTCTAAATTGATTATATAATATATATTATTAATAATATATATAATATATATTATTATATTTATATATTATTATTTTTTTCTTTTTGGAAGTCCTTCTCATTAATAACAAACTAAATAATTCTATTTCCCCTTATCACTTGTTGCCCCAGACTTTTAACTTCAGCTTAGATGTAGGCATTGAGTTCTCTCACATTATTCTGAATTGCTCACTCTCAAGAGTGCAAGAATTCCGCTTGCAATAAAAAGATTCATTTCCTTCTAACACCTTAACTTTTAATGAATTGCTCACCCAGAATGAGACATTAGATTTCTTTGCTCTGAAACTACAGAATTAAGCATGCATCTGTGAACTACTTAGAATATTTTCCCTCAATGTTGATATGGGCATTCTATTTAATATTTAAAAATCACTTTATCTTATATTCTTACTAAATATATTTGCATTAATTTTGTACTTATATTTAAGCAAACACTACAAAAACTATATATGTATACAGAATTCAACACCATGTATTTTTGCTTTTAATTTCTGTATTTTTTCAATTAACTTTAAATACTATTGCCGATTATTCTCAATGTTTTGTTGCTTTTGGTAGATTGATTCTATCAAGTGGTAATACTCACGTGTTTACTCTAAGGAATGCATTTTAGCTTAGACATTGTGCTCTTAATTAAGCTGAACTAATATCAGAAATGTATTTATTCCTAGATGCCTGCTTAAAGTAAGAGATGATTTGTCTTTGAATATTGTAAGCTTAATGGATTAATTGATATCCGCTAGAAGGATTGATTTATGTAGCTAATGCAAACGAAAAGCTGACATCCTGGCCTAGGAGTAGTGCGTTTTCCCCGTTATTTGGGCGTCCCGAGTTCGAGTCCTGTTTTAAGCCTTGTGGCTGTCTGTGAGGAGTGTGAAAGAGTTCCGGGGGTTGTGCAAATGAGTGCGTGAATGCTATTTTCATATGAGCTAGAAGTCAGACTTCTGCCCTTGGGTGCTCACTTGTCTTTTGCCTCCGAAACTACTGCACCTCCTTTTCGTGCTAACGCGGGCATATCATCATCAATGTAAATGAAACAGTTCGCGTCGTGCCAGTCTCAGGTTGGTGAATATCACCGAACTATTTTGATTTTATTTAAAAAATGGAATGTGGTTAGTTGGAAAGATTTAAATTCTAATTTATTCATTGTTCTACAGTTCTTTGAATTTCATATCAGTATGATTAAATATCATCAGCATTTCATATTTATTTTTTACAAATTCAAGTCCAAATACCAAAAATTTAATTTATTTTTAAATTGTTTCTTTTAATTAAGTATGCTTTTATTTACGTCTTTGGTAAATATAAGTGATCATATTTTATAGGTTGATATTTTCCTATGAGCAATTTATAAGCCCAAGCAGCAGGCTTCCTGGAAAAGGGATAGCTCTTTTTTTTTCTTGATCTGGGTGTCTCTTGATCGACCGGTTCGGGACTCGAAACCAGTTCGAGCGAGGCCGTGGTTGTTCTTCTTCTGTGTTCTATCTCCGAGGTGTATGAATGTGCCCCCCCCCGTAGCAAGGGGTTGTGCATGCGAATGTAATGCATGAAGTAGCTTAGTCGTTAGAATTAATGCATGGAGTAGCTTAGTCTTACTCTTGGCCCTAGATGCCGCTACTGAAAAAACAAGAGACCCTCACTCGGCTTAAATCACTGACAGATAATTGTCAGCGGGCTTGTAACATGCCATAGGTTACAACAATACATAAACCCAAACGGGGTCTAAACTCAATATAAAAACTAAGTAAACAAAAAGAAATTCTTCATCCTTTTTTTAAAAAATTAACTCTTAACATTTTATTTATTGTTCTTACAATATGTTTTTATATTTTTTATTACATGTTTTTTATTATATTGTACAATTTTTGTATTTAAAATACAATAAATCTGTTGTTCATTACCACTACCTATTTATTGTTCCGATTTATTTTTTTCACACTATTAAACTTCTTAAATTTTGATTATTACTGTTTAATATATTATGACTTCTTTTTAAATATTTATTATTCATCTTTCATAAAATTAAAAATATGTTTCTGTTTTTTTTATTTGTATTTTAATATGTATTGCTTTCTGTTTTTGATTTCATTTATTTGTCCAGTTTTTTTAATATTAATTTTTGTCCAATTGGACTTTTTTTATATAATCTTATCAAATTCCAAGAATCATATTTTAATTTTCTTTCATTTTATTTTTAAAGTTTTGAGCAATTTTATTGTATTATATACTTATTTTTTTAGCTTTACTAAGTGGTTCAAATTATTAAGCAGTGAAAGTGCAATTTTCAAAGACATAGAGAAATACACCTTAAAATAGAATAATTGCGTGGAGGGGGAAACATATTTTCTGTTTCTTTTCTCTCTGTACACCATAAGCAACACACGGAACTTTGCTCTCGGGTAACGTTAAAACGGTGACTAATGGTCACGCATGTTTGCAGGAATTCCCCCGAGTTATGATCTAACCAACTTGCTCCAGACTGACTCCATTTTTAGCCTCATAGTCCATTTATTACATTTTTGTTCATGGCCTGTGTTACTGTGTAAATGTATTCAGAATGATAATTTTTTAAAATCTTTTTTTCTTTTCTAACTTTTTTTCAAATATTATGAGAAACGATTTTTTTTACACCTCTCTGCCTTTTTCTCTTTTATTTTTTATTCGTTTTTTTTCATATCTGAAAGAATTTAATCTTTTACTGTGAGATTTCAGTTCGATGCCTATGTATTTTGTACAAGGAAAATTAAAGGCAAGTGTTCTGTTTAAAGAAATGAATATGTGGAAGAAAAATATTTGTTTAACTTTTCTACATTAAAATTTTGTTTTACTTTACTACATTGAATTACTTTTACTGTTTTACAATGCTGATAGTTTTATTTTATATTTTTTATGTATTAGAATTTCAATTCTTCCTTAGTCCCTAGGATTATTAATTCTGTTTTGCAAAGAAGACAATTAAAAATTCTTACAAATGGTTTGCCTTTTCTTTGTATAAACTTATTTATGGGAAAGTTGATAATTCTAGAATCATTAAAAAGATTATTTTCAAAAAAAAATAAATAAAAAGATCAACGCTTTATTTACATAAATAATTTTAATACAGTAAATTTATGGAACAGTTTTGTTGAATATTTAGAGATATTTCTTATCCTTCCTTAAATATATTAATGATAATCATTTTTATTTTGTGAAAAATATTTAATATTTCACATTCTTATTTCTTCTGCTATTTCTTCTAAATATTTTTCATTCAATAACAAAATATAATACTTCTCATTTTTACAGAATCTCTATTAAAAATCCACATACTTTTAACTTAATGTTTTTTTGAATAGTTAAAGAGTGATGCAATACTTTTATAAATACCTTATTAAGTTAAATATTTTCCTCCCATGCTTATATATATTTATTTCTATGTATCTCGCACTCGAAGTTTTGCCAGTAAACATATAATCGTATCATGCATTAATTACATATGCAAGGTGTATATGTAACAAGAATTCAGTCTTTTAAATCGAGTTTTTTTAAAAATTATTAAAATATATTTTTAATTTTCCGTTTCACCTAAAAGAGAAAATAAGAATTTAAATAACATTTAAAAAATAATTTTCAATTTGTAAAAATAATAGTTACGGAAATAAATATTAGATTTTTGTTGTTATACGGATTTATTTAGCTTTATTTATTTCATTTTGATGTATTTCACTTTTATAGGAAAGAAATGTTGTCATTTATTGTTTTTTACTAATTATATTCAAACCAATGCTTTAAAAATTTGCAGTTATTCTGATGTAATATTAATTACAAATTTGCTAATCAAAACTTTATCAATTTCATCATTTGTTTAGGAAATAATATATGTGTGACTTTCATGTTTAAAATTAAACTCTAACCTATTTCAATATTTCTTGTCAACAATTTCGATTTTAATTCATAAAATGTCCTTTAGCGATCAATTAGAAATGAAAAATACAGCAATTATATAATAATAATTTTTACCAACTTTCTCTTCAGAAATTATCTTAATCATTGGATGAAAAGTACACTTGAATTTATATGTTTTGTTTGCCTTATTAGACAGAATTTATGCTAACACGAACTTGTTGACTCCAGACATTTTACTGCTGCTCAGCTAAGATTTTGTCATATTCAACTGAATTACTCTCAAGAGTTTAATTAATTTGAGCTCTCCACTTTAAATTAAGATATTAGCTTCCTCTTAATACTTTACCTCTTAATACTTAATTAAGTGGAATCACTGAGGATGCCCAGAAAGCAGATAATTGCATCTTATATAAACATTATAAATGAAACAGCCACTTGCAGACTTACTAATTGCTAGTCTACTATAGGAGTGTTTAACACATATTTTTTAGCTTTTAAATTTTTAAACTCTATCTTCTTTTAAATATGCAACAAAATATCCAAAAAACGTTTCAACTTTAGTAACATTTAAAAATTCAGCTTGAACAGGAATTTTTAAAATTACGATTTGATTTGATTTGTTGGAAATTATTACACAAGCACTCTATTTAATTTTTCAGCAATAAACAATAGTTGTAGGCTAACTCTCGATTTGAAATTTTAATTATAGTACTAGTGTTGCTAGATATAAGTGAAGTAGAAAGTAAAGATAAAAGAAAATGATGAAAAAGGCCGCGGCTAAAAACAATGGGTGCATTATAATTGCAACAGTAATTACTTTGTAAGTTATTGAAAATAGGACAAAGATGTTCAGATATTAAACTTGAACTAAATTTATTTGTATTAATGATGCACTTAATTGCTTTTGTCATATACATTCTCTTAAATAAACAGTTTTTCTAAAAAATATTTGATAAGGCTCATTATTAGGGCAACTCATTGGGCTATATATTTTAATTTACCCGACTTCTTTAAAAAATATTATCCATATTTCTTGATATTTCTATTCCATGACAGCATATTTATTTGCGGATGATTTTATTTATTTAGAAAATTGCTATTCAAATGCTGAATTAGAGAGAAAATGGACTTTAACATTTCATTTCATTGAATTATATTATTCAAGAAATATAATTAGGTAATCAAAAGATATGCCGTATTTATTTTTTACTGAAAAATTCGAATCAATAATTATTAATATTGCCGCACTGAAAAGAGGCAGCCGACTCTTCATGGCCGAATGGTCATAGCACTGGTCTGTTAATTAAGTGATCATAAGCTCGAATCCCGTTAGAGACAATGTGACCCGTTAGAGACACAATTTGTGTAAATATTTAGTTCCTTGATTTTATGTTTTCCTTTATTTCATGTTCCAGAAGATTCTGGACATTTCTTTAACTTACCAGACAAATGTTCTGGACTTTTCTTACTGTCTCCAGAAAAGTATTCTGGAACTTTCCCTGCTAGTATAAAATCAGAAGATTTGTCAGTCACTGTGTTCAGAGTTCAGTTAATAAATTGGTTTAGCTCCTCTTCTTGTATGTGTCATTGAGTTCTATTCTAAATTATCTACGTGACAATATATAAATTTCGAGTTTATTTAAAAATAAAAAGATTTTAACTTCGTTTATCTAAACATCCATTAATAGTAACAATATTTTATTTTTAAATGCTCTAAAATACATTTTCAACTTTCAGTTTTTTACAGAGACAATATAATATTTAAATCACATTTTAAAACCTTGTTTTTATGTTTGTAAACAATTGTTTTGTGAAATATATTAAAAGTTTATATTATTTCAGACTTTTTAAATGCATATTTTTTACTTTTGTATTTTTATTATTTACATAAATCAAATTTCACGATCGAGTTTTTTTTCTACGACCATTCAAATTACTTAAAAATTTTTTGCAGCAATTTGGTTGAATATTAGAAAGTTATCAATAATAAAAATTATTAAAAGTCAATATTTTTATTTAATTACTTGATTAAGAAGATCTTGTTACATGAATGTTTAGCAGTAATTTTTGTAATTTTGAATCTTTCTTTCTTGCAGACAGTTTAAGAACTGTAAATCTTCATTCGTAACATTTTGCTTAAAGTTCAAGTAAAATTGACAATTTATACTAATTGTATCATGTAAATAATAATTCTTCCATCAATTGATTCATTTATCCTGAAATTCTGCTGAATAAAAATGTATCTTTTCTTCTCACCTATAATTAAACCTTTTTAAATCCAAAATATTTTATGTCTAGTTTGATATATGTAGTGAATTTTAAACGCATCAACTTTTACACTTTACTTTTGTAGTGTAAAAGTCCTTTTTCTCGCGAATAATAAAGAGAGAATAAAGTTGAATACTTGATAATTTTTGTTACTCTTTCTAGAACGATTCCATCACTTCATGGTACTTATTGGAGGATTTTAAGCCTTAAACAGCAGCTTGGCTAAGACATTGTGCTCTCTAATAGTGATCTGAATTGCTCTCAAGTGTGCAACTAACTGTAGGTCCTCGCTTTGAACTAAGATATTAGCTTCTAGCTTAATGTTTTAAAAGAGTGGATATCACTGAAAATAACCAAAACGGAGATAATTGCATCTGGTATGAATGTTGTAAATGAAACTTTCAGGGAATTCTCAGACCATTCCGATTTCTTTTATTCTGGAGTCTTGGAAATATGTGTGTTTCGAAATCAGTGAAATATCCTGGCCCAAAGTCATGATACTTTTAAGGTGTGACAATATAACGGTGGCTTTGAAAATATTTAACTAATTAGAGAAATAAAATTTTAAAAAAAATAAATGTCTGATTCTATTTAATGGACTTTATTGTTTGAAAAACTTTGCGTATATCTTCTTATTACCATATGCTGTTAGCTAAAATTCTGTTTTGAGATATCAGATTGCAATTACAATGATATTTAATGAGATGCTTTCCCAATTATATTTTAGCAAATGTTAATATTTCAAACTATTGATTATATGACCACAGTTTATGAAGTTATATAGAGTGTAGAATTCTGCATGGGCAAAACAAAATAAATAAATAAATAAAAACATGTTCATAACATTTAGATAAATAAATGAAATCAATCAAATTAAAATATATATATATATATATAGCACTTTATGAAATATATCTAGAAGAAGTGGAAAGATTTTTAAAGTATTTATTGAAAAATTGCGTACTTGTGTAACCAGACATCAATCCTTTTTCACCTCTTTCTTCTGTTCTATTTATATGCTTTTGTCATCGTAACTCTTTGAAAACAATAAAAATAATAATCAAAATATCAAATGAAAATAAAATTAATTGATATCGAGTTTTTATTCCTAAACTAATTCTCTAGCAAATGATTAAAGAAATGAAGAAAATTTAATAAATGGTTATATATATAATGGTTATTATAATGGTTATTATATAAAATTTTACCTTTACTGTATTTTTTGGGTGAATGATCATCGATAAAAAAATTGTTAAACTATGCGCGTGATGAATATTTTTTGATTTTAAGTACTACTCGCCGCCTTAAGCGACCAGTTTTTTCGCCGGATATAGAAGCTTTGCAATTGCATCCTTAAACCCACCTTAGCTTTATACGCGGTCTTTGCAAAGTATTTTAAACTTCAAAAATTAATATGGTGTGCTGTTAAATGCCATACACAATTAGGTTCGTTGTATTGATTTTCTGTATACTCTCCTCAAATTTCACCCATAATTTTAAACTACAAGTGAATTACTTTGAACTAATTTAATACTAGGCTTGTTGATTCAAAGCAAATTTGTAAAGAGAATATAAGGATAAAAAAGAACATTCATAAATGAAGTTCTGCATATAATGCAGTACAAGACTCGAGATTTACGTAATATATTAGAAATCTATTGAATGAAACTTCTAAGAAATATTAATTTTAAAATAATTCTAATAATCGAATATATTTAAAGTAATTTTAACAAATTGAAAATTAAACAACAACAACAACAAACCCTGTAACCGGTAAGTAAGTCAAGTAAACTGGTACCACTGAAAAGGAAGTTGTTTAAATTTTAGATAATGTAAAAATCAGTTTTGCATCATAATACTTTTGGAAGTTACCGCAAAAAATACTATATTTACTTCTGAATTTTAAATTTGTAAGATTATAATTTTAAAACTCTCTCCTAAATGCACGTTCCAACTATCCACGATACATTTCTGCCAAATGTGGTAGAGCTAGGACGAGCACAGTGGGAATTTGAGTTTGATTTTCGAAATCTATCAAAATGTTGCTTGTCTTTAAATAATAAAGATTCTAAATTAAAATTTAAAAAATCACATTTACTCTCTATAAAGCACGCCTTTATCAAATTTATTAAGGATGGATCTATCAGTACCCCTTTCCGTATAATTACATTGTCCTTAATTGATGATAAAGGTAGGCCACCTTAGCAATAAAGTATTTTCATATTTTATTTTTGTATCAGCATTTTTTCAAACCTATCAGAAGATCTGCGTTTGTGAATGATTCACCTACCTACAAAGTTCTAAATGTTGACTGTGAAACTTATCTAAGCCTTTTTCAGATTTCTTTTATTTTCTTTTCCCTACATTTTTTTTTACAAATTCAGTAAGCCATGGAATTTAATTTTATCTACTGATAAACGTGGAATTATTTTAGTATTATTAGAACTATACTAGAAGGATTATTTTAATTTGATATTAAAACTTTAGACATTCTAATAATTTGAATAAACACATTTTATATTATGTAATTATGCCATATTTATGTATTTGAATACTATAACATAACAACAAATTTCCCTAGCAATATGAAATTTGATAAGATTACGAAAATATACGCACATAATGCAAATTTAAATCGTATTCAGATAAAATATTTAACTGTAGTTCAACAGAAAATGTTTTTGCCTGTTTGTCCGTGAGTGTATCAAGATGCTAAAATAAAAAACCGCATATTTGAAACTCTTCACTGCACAGTAAAACACAAATCCAAACTTTGTAAAGAAATAAGATAAGACTAATTAGAAAAAAATGAATTCATATAGATAAATCATTCAAATTCTTTAAATGTATTAAAAATAAATTCCAAAGAATATAATTTTTGTTTGTTAAAATGATATGAAAAATGATTTAAAAGAATAATTATAATACTTATAACTAATTCAACTTTTAAAGACATTACTAGTATTGTAAAAATTTTACGATATATTTAAACACGAAATAATTTTTTGAATGAGTTGAATTATAAAATAATTATGAAATTTTCTCCATTCAGAAAATTAGTTATAATTCATTCCGGTGTCATTAGCTAGTTTCGGAATATCATCAGTAGTCATTATTCATTTTACGGGCTTATTCTTTAATTCCCTGTTTCAGTGCATTTCGAAATATTTTAACTGAGTATATTCTCGAAATTATTTTAAATTTTGGAATTTTATCAATAAGGAAATAATCCTTTCTATGTCATTAATTTAAATTCGAATGACTGAGATTTTGTAAACAAACGGGTTAAAATGATACATGGTTAATCTAATTTTTATCGTGGAACTACGTTCATTTGAACGGGCAATTCACAAACAATATTAAATTTAATCGAGGCAAACATTTATGACATTCTTCTTGCTAAAAAAAACTTGCGGTTTCCTGGGATTTTTTTTTTATCATCGCGAGTAATTATACAGACTCTAGAAGGTACTAATCTGTCAGCATAAGATTGGTATTAAGGCAGAATTAAGTAAAGAAAAAGAACAGAAAAAAAGTGAATGAAGTCATTATTAAATTCATTAAAAAGTCCGCAGATATTATGGACATCAAATGAATGATAAGCGTTGAAAGATTTAGGGATAAAAAAGATGTGTCATCGAATATATTTTTTTATGATTGAGGATCGTAATTAATATCTTTAATCATTTGATAAGTTTTTGCTGTGGAGTAATTTTCGCACATAAGGACTTTCAGTAGTGAAAAGCAATTAGTATATAAATAAAAAAGGTGATTTTAAATAATCACAAATCTCTGATTAAAAGTGAAGACTACAATTTTTTATTAGGTAATAAGATAATATTATTTTGTATGCTTTAATATGTAGATATTGGTTATACCTTTTATTTAAGACTTATTGGCATTATGCTGAAGAATTGCTTTTAAAATCAAATTATTATTGGGATTCTACAAAACATAGTTTACAGCACAAATTTGTGTTGTTTAAAAATTATCGTTAAGTTCATAAAATTGAAGAAAGGAAACTTTTTGTTCGTTAAAGCAATCGAAATGAAACTCTGTCTGTTTTTATAAATCTAAATAATTATATAAGCAAGAAAACCTCTTCAGAATATTTTAAACCGAATAGATTTCTTAGAAGTTCTTCAGAAGATGGATAATTAAATCTTCTATACGAATGTGCAAAAAAAAAAAAAAAAAAAAAAAAAAAAAAAAAAAAAAAAAAAAACCCAACATTTTAAAAATGATGCTTAGTTATTTAAACGTTTATAGCTATAATTTGCTCACAATTTGTATTTTTCTTTAATCACTTGAATTTCTTATCAATAAGCCTGGATACCGTAAGATAATTGAAATTATTTTTATTGATCCGAAAATAAATCCAAAATTTGTAAACAAAGTTATTTCCATTTTGGAATCGTTTTCATTAATTAAATACGTCTACATGCTGTTTTTGTAGAATTGAACCTTATTTTAAGAACTTCGATTCACTAGAGGGTTGTTATTCATGAATTTCATATAAAATCATACAAGTAATATAAATTTCTTATTTATTAAAATTCTGAACACATAACAAATGAATTTTATATGTTTTTGGAAATTTTTATATATAATTTTTATATACTAAATTCTGTATATTATTTACTTATTAAAATTAAATAATTTTTTTAAACTATTTAATATTTTTAATTACAATTATTATTAATTACTTAATTTAAATTGCTTTTAAATTAATTGCAAAAATTTTAATGCCATTTTTTTGCTATTTTTTAGTCTGAAAAATCGTTAGTTTCTCGTCTTTTGCTATCCACATTTTTAGATTCAATTTTTATTGTCCCTAATTTTTAATCGCACCAGAGTTCTGTTTGAAATTTTCGGATTTTAATTCTCTCGCCTTCCAAGAATCCATATATTCTTAATTATATTTATAATTATTCACTTTTATGAAAATTCCTTTTAAATTATTTGTGAAAATTTTTACACATTATTGTGAAAATTTTGGACACATCGAGCTATTATTTGGATTTTTCGTTTGTTTAAGTGGAAATGCAAAAAGTTAAAAAAATTATTATTATTATTATTATCATTGAGCATTTTAAGCAAACTAAATAAACTAGCTCAAGGACGAAATAAAAATGATGAATAATGGTCGAGCGCTCTTGTAGTAACCATGTCACCATAACATTTATTATTATTATTATTATTGTTCTGTGTTATTGAGTAATGTACTTGAAATGATAATTTTTCGTTTCTTTTTTTACATAAATTTTTTTTTCATGCATTGTTGGTTGCTAAATTTATCTTTTTTTTCCATGTATCAATTCTTTTATATCCTACATTTTCTTACTTCTTACAATTTTGTACCCCCTTCAAAAAAATTGTTGTTTTTTACTTGGGATGTTTGTTTTATACATTTATATTAAAAAAAAGAGTAAGTTTGTCATTTAAAGGGGAAAAATTCATGAATAAGTTAAAGAAAAAAAAGAAAAGGACATTGTTTATTTCATTCAACTGATAGTTTTTTTATTTTTATTTTTATTTGCAATTTTAAATACAGTCCCATGTTTATCTATAAGATTAGTAATGCTTTATAGTCAATTAATTATTCTTACATACTTGATTGCTTTTTCTTGGTAAAAAATCTATATTACTAATGGATTAAAAAAATATATTACTGTGAAAAAAATGAAGCAATCTGTTTTTAATTTTTTCGATGTATTCTGCTTTTAAATTTTTAATGATTACACTGTTTTACTTTCAATCAGTTTTTATAACTTTGAATTATTTTATGACAATAATTGGAGCTTTATTTCACAAATTTTCCTTCATATAAATGCTATACGTTGTGATTTATGTACGCGGAGGGATAGAAATGTGTAACCTAGCAAGGTTACCAGAATGTGCGCAAGGATTGAAAATCAAACCACAAACTATACCAGAATCATGCTGTCTCTTCTTCAGATTTATTGCAGTTTATAAAGATATTTGAAAGGAAATCACTTCATTTCTTTTCTTTTAGACCAAGTTCCCAGATTAAATTAGTTAAATTAAGTTACTTACATTTATTACGAATCATATGCCGTTGACAACATTTTGATCGGACAGGAATATTTGTTAAATTTAATTTCAGTTATGTCTCCTATGCATAACATGAGGTTCGTGAGTCCGTCAAGAATATTTTAAAGCAACATATTGTATGAGGATTTCTAGCTGCGTTATTTAATAGCATTATGCACCTGTTCTTTTCATTATTTACATGAATCCTCCTAACGAGGAGAAGTTTCTTGATATGATGGAGCCAATAAAAACATAATGATCTTTCAATTGCGTTTTGACTTTAATTTTCTATTCCGCTTAGAAACTATACATATAATCAGTGATTTCTTTATTTCTTAATTTTGAACAATTTAATCGTTAATACAAAAATTAATATTATTTACTAATAATTCCGCCTCATGATTAAATATGTGAAAGACACGTGGCTTTGTGAAAAGAAATAGGCTTGAATTTCTTTGACACAATATTGTTAAAAATCATGCCAAAAACATTTCTAAAATTGTCGGGATTCTGAAAATAATTGCAATATGTGAAATTGATATTTTAAAGCAGCAATTTATTCGATTTCGAAAATTATGTATGTGTGTGTTATTATATATTAGCTATTTTAGTTCAATAAATCTCCGAAATACTGCTTTATAAATTTTGCTTAAGTTTTTAATATATAAACTAAAATCTAAAGACAAATTCACTGTTAAATGGGTATTCATATTTTCCATTAAAAATCTTATGCACGCGCATTCGCGCACACACACGCCATCACCTTACCAGAATTTCATTTTAAATTTTGTGTTATGAGTATCTTATATTCAACGTTTATTTTAATATTTAATTAAAAAACCTTGTAAAATATTTGAATTATATTGGAAAATGATTTAATTTTTTAGCAATCCAACTGAATAAATTTATTACATCATGAGAAGTTATTATTTTAAATAAAAGAACATTATTATATTAAATTTTCAGAAGTCATAGACAATGAACTATTAGAAATTTATTAGAAAATATTACAAGCAGATGGTTTATAAAAACTTATTCTCTATCTTCTTAATATAAAAACCTATTTCTTCTTATTGCAAAGGTGTATTAATTTATTATTCGAATAAAGTATTTAGTTATATATAATTCTAAAGTACTCAATCTTATGCAATTTTTGGAAACTTTTACTCAAATAATATTGCAGAAAAATAAATCGTTTTCAGTTTTTATGCCTTTCATATACGGCACATATTTCCCCAAATATGTCAATTTTTACATTATTTTTTTGCAATATCGGACTTTTTTTCTACGTATCAAACTTTTACATATGCAATAAAATAAATTTATGTTTTTCTCCTTGCACAATTTCAGAGGAAAAAATACTTTTCTTTCTTTTTGCAATAAATGAAACGGACTTGACTTCGAAATTTAAAAAGAATCTATTTACCTTTTCTAGGATTAAAAAAAAATTCAAAATATTATATTTTTGAATAAAAGTCAGGACGTAGCAGTTAAAGAAAAAGTCAAATTTTACCGAGTTCTGAACTTATTGTGACATCTTCGTAGAATGATTTCCTTATGAGATGAGATTTTGTTTGTAAATTGTTTTTCATCATGAAGCTATCACTACAATGGAACTGTAAATTCTGTATTCGGCTCATTCGTATATTT
>JAPMOR010042602.1:9781-35173 GCA_026543865.1 Argiope aurantia
TATATATATATATATATATATATATATATATATATACTTATAATAAAGCTCAATCAGTGTGTGTTGGCGCTCTACAGGCTAGACCATTCAATTTACAGCTACCAAATTTGACACGTATATACCTTGGAGGCCGGGAATGTGCACCTGGGGGGTATTTTTTCGAATTTTTAAATATAATTTTATTTATTTAAAAATTAAGCGAAATTTTGACGTTTTTCTGCTATAACTTCCGAAAATATTACCGCACAAAAAAGATTTTTACATGAAGTTAAAGATCAAAAATTTATCTTTTAAATGATGCCAATATTTTAATCTGAAAATTAAATTTCTATTTTTAATGAATTTTTAAATAAATATTTTAACTATATTTTTCAACAATTTTTTTCGTACAAAATAAAAATAAAATTTAAGCTACACGAGCAGGTTTCGCATTCATGGGGAAAAATTAGCTTTTTTCAAAGTGTTGCCATCACATTGATTAAAGTTCCAATTAAAAAGAAATTAAATCTTTTCGGAAAGGAAATCTGCAAAAATATAATTTTCGGCAAGTGTCTGTAGGAAATGAAACAAATATGAAATATTATTTTTTCTAAAAAATAAATTTAAGAAAACTTATTTTATGATCTTTTACATTCTCTATATTATTAATCCAATAAATCAGTTTTATTTTAAGGCAAGTTTTGTTTAATACGAACAGGATATCCATTCAAATCAAGGCCACTCAGCTAATTTGTAAACTTTAGTAAGACACAGATAAGCTAAAATGGTCTAAATGGAAAATAATTATATTTTATGTAACTTGATTCAATAAATGCTCTAATAAATAACGAATTTTTGATTTTACATAAAGCTTCTGCTGTGGAAATCACGATGAACAAAATGTTTTTGAAACACTAATATTTTAAATAAAAAAAATTAATTTCCAATCAACTAAATCAATCACTTAAACTGACTGATTTATGAAAATTTGAACATCACTATTCAATAAAAAAAGATAATTTTACATTTTCCATCGATCGTTTCAAAGAAAATACGCCAATCAGCACGCAGGTTTCTCAAGATTAATTGGCCTAAGATTATGAAAATGTTGAGTTTTTCTAAATTTTTAACATTCGAAACATCATAAATAAGTCTTAGTTGATCGTGGAAAATAGAAACATTCATTCATTTATTTAAAATTTGGTGTGTCCAGAATATTTCTCAGAATATGATACCTTACTGCATTAAATTTAGACTTCATAATTTTTGAAATATATTTATAGGCCGGAACAAAATATTGTTATTGATTTCATTTCAATCCTTTTGAAAGCAAAACTAAAAACTGAATTTTATGCTGAATCTGAGAAGTTTTTGTTGAATTATTCTTTGAGATATTACATAAATTATGAAAAATATTTTGTAGTTCACATAAGACTTAAATACCGAGCGATTCTGTTTGCAATACTCATATTCAATAATAATAATAATAAATATCAATAAATAAATAACAATAAAGATGATAAATAAAATAAAACGCTTGGTTTTATTAAAAAATATCTTTATATTAATTGCAATTTATCATTTCCACTTTAAATTAAAGTTGAAGTTTTACCGGAAATGACAACAAATTAGCAAAATATCTATAGTAAATTGAATGAAACGATCTAAACAACAGTATAAGTTTGGTATGACTATCAAAATTTGAAGATTAAAAATGTTTTCTTTGAGAATCTATTAAGAGACCAATTACTTAAAATATTTAGTTGAAAATTGTAGCGAGCGGTAATATTGGCGAACCGGCTGGTCGCCAAAGGCGGCTAGTATATATAATAAAGTTTTTAAGCGTCTCTGTGTAAACGTATATTATGTTTTTGTCTTACAAAAAGATGGTTAATTTTAAAAATTGGAATGCAAAATTTTCGGTAATAATAAACAAATTTGAATTTATTTTTACTTTTTGCAAAATATAAATAAATGTAACGTTGTTATATAATGATTTCCAAAAATATAATTAAAGTAAAAATTAAGAAAATTGAATTAGAAATAAAATTTTCAATGTCATAAAAATTAGTAAATGTACCTCAGTAAAATTATTTTGAACAGTTAGGCAAAAATACATGTGAAGCAAACAAATATAAGCACATTATGTTTGTTTTCTATGCTTACAGAAACATTTTTCATTTTCGAGACTTTGATGGGGTATAATCTCTCTTTGTTTTCGCTTGAATCGGTTATTTCTGAGTCTTTTAGAAGTTGGTCTACAATTGTAATTTTAAATACAAATTAATTCCATTTAGATGTTCAACTTATATTTGAGAGATTTTTTTCCCACCAATAGCCATCTTAAACCATAACATTAATTTTTCAACGCAAGAAACTTTTCTTTTTACTGTAAATGAGTATAACTACTGCATTGAGTATATTCGAGGGTTTAAGGGTTTTGTTCTAAAAACTTTTACAGACCTTCCTAACACAAATGTCCAATAACTTGAGAGTCTCAAGATGTTAAAGGAATTTTTTAAAAAAATACAGAAATATAACAGAAATATTTAAACTGAACATACTAGAATATTCCACAAATTGATTCGTGTTATAAATATTAATTTTACATGAATTATTTTTTTACCATTGAGCCTGAAAAGATTCAACCACCCACTAATATTGTGCCGTTTGTTAGAAATTATTGAGAATGCATATTCAGGGAATATAAAGGCAAAATATCAAAAACAGTTTATTGATGTAAACTATTTATAATTTACAAAACCTCTTTGTATATATATATATAATATTTGAGAATTATTTTAATTTGTAATTGAAGCTAAGAAATTAATAGATTTATTGCCTCCTGAAAATAAAACCTGAGTCACATGATTTATGTGTATTTGCTAAGTTCAACTCAAACATTGTATTATTAGGATCGTTTATCTCAGGACTTTTGATTCATCATGGTGACTGTGATGTTTTACTTTCTCTTTTAACTTAAATTTTCAACAAACAGTACGTTCTAACATATCTCAATATGTTGTCAATGAATGCCGTAAAAAAAAAAAAAATATCATCCACTGATGCCTTATTTATCATAGTATGATTTGTATTTGTTAATGATCAACAGGTGGGTGCTCCAAGACTTCCTCGCATATTCTCTAATACAGATGTTACCATCTTCCCCGGATAAAATTATTGGCCTCAGATAAGGCCTTTATAATGGCATTGGTGAAAGGTAGTTATGAAATATAGATCTGTGATGTGAATCTATATATTCTTGCTAAATATACCGAGCCATCTTTGGCAATTAATCCTTGATATACAGTTAATAAGTACTCGAAAATCGAATATATATCAGTCACTTTTTTTAGACCAATTGGAATTAAAATTTGACAAAGAACTACAGTTGTAGTCACAAGATCGCATATTAAATTTCACTTATTTCATGCATTTGCTTGCATGCGAAAGTACAGAACAACAAATAGTCACCCTTTATAGATTTAGTTCCAAATTAGATACAAATCTATAATTTGGATGCGAAATATTTAGCCTTGCCCTTTAGTTATCTTGTTTACTTCTATTCAAACAGTCACATAGACAAACTTTCTATGAAAGAATTTCTTCCAAAATTTGATAGATATCTACATGTTCAATGTAATGACCAGTTGCAAAATTTCATATGACTTCAAAGCGATTTTTGAGTTATCATATTGGCAGTCAGACATAATTTTTAAAAATGTGTTTTTCGAATGAAGAAGGGCTAAAACATGAAGATTCGTCAAAATCACAAGTTCGAATTTTTTGACCATTACAGTACATTTTCTTTGTGTACTACATATACGAAATAAAAAAAAAGAGTTTTCGGCATCAAAAGGATATTTTGATTTATTGATTCACAAGAATTATAGTACAATGCAATTAACTTAATAGTTTGAATCTTTAATGTTATTATTTAATCAGAGAATTCATGATAAGTAATTTGCAAAGACATTGGAAAAAGAATTCTAAGATAGATTCATAACATACAATACATAACAAATAATCTGTTCACCACCGATAAAGGTTTATTCATTTTTGCTTAATACACTACACACCAATTTACATCAATGATCCCAAAATGATAGGTTCAGTTGCAGTACTGGATCCAAATTCTCGTGAGTTCGATTACTTGCAGAAAAAATACTTGAAACCAATCAGAAAGTCTATATAAATGACAGTATAAAAGTCTTTTACAGAGTAAAATGAAAAAAAAATTGATTATATTCATATTAATCTTTTTTAGCGATCAGTTTGTTTACCCAGATTACTGACTAGAGAGATTATAGCTTAAAAGACTGTTAAACCATGAATATAGAATGCGTTTTGACAAAATCGCCTCCTTTTTCTAATACGACTGAAAAAAAAGGAGTTCGGCTTACTCAATGTACTACTAATTGTGTTTGATTTTCAGCTCTGTCATGCGAAGGAGAATGATCATTGTCAAGCGGAAATATTTCTCAAATTTCCAATCAACAGTCCTGAATTATTAAAACTATTGATTATAAACATTTAGAGCTTATAACTTGCAGAATAAATCAAACCTTCCTCGGAATAGTAAATAACCTATAATAGTAAAAATACAATCCTTGGAACAGGAATATAATAATATAACAGACCTTCTTTTCCATGATTAGCATACTTGAGAAATGATTAATAAATTGAGATTTTTTTTAGTACGTTCGCTCCATTTCGTAAAATAAGAACATCATTTTTAAGCCTTTTCTGTTTAAGGATTATTTACTGTAATTTTTTTCATACAAATTATAAATTAGGATTGTAACACAGAAATTGTTACAAAATCAGAAAATCATTGAAAAAAGTAAGTACTGTGAAAAAATTGCAGTATACTGCATTTTAAAATGTTCCGCAGTCCCTCCCCTTCCCCAGACTGCATCAAAAGATCAGCCTGTTTAAAATGAAAAACTGAAAACATCAATAAAAAAATTTCCACAAGAATTCCAAGTTAAAGAAATAAAAGTAATTATATATTTGTAAACAAAGAACTATTGCTACTAAAATTTTTATTTTCATAAATATTTATTTCGTTTAAAATCATATCTGACAACCTGCAATTCCAGTGATTAACATATTAAATAATATACATTAAGAAAAATGCCACTTTGCTGCGATTTTAAACAAATAGTGTTTTTTTTTTTTTTTTTTGTATGTTTGAGCAAGTCTGAATAACTGCATAAGATTTCCAAAATATTCCACCGAAATTCTATGGTTATATTCATTTTTTTATAAACCCCAACCCTCTGTGACTTATCATTTTACACTAACTTTATTTAAAATAATCTCTGTCGTTTATTCAAATAATCATTTTCATAAAATTATGTAAAATCATTCGTAAATTATAACAAAACTATTTACGAATGCTTTTAACGATGTTTTTTTTAACTGTTCTGTGCTTACGAATGTTTTTGTATAATTCTATGAGTTTCGCAGGCTGCAAATGGTCTTGAGTCCTAAAATATATAGGTGCTTGAATTGTTAAAAGAAGACGTAAAGCATGTAAAGAGTTAAATTTATAACTCTCTATTCGTATGTTATTCATTTTTAGGCATCTTTATATGAAGACCTCTGTCTCAACAAAATAGTCGCCACTGTATCATTGTGAATAGAGTAATCATAATCATAATTGTACTTGAAAAATTGAGTAAAATTTTTGGTAACATATTCATAAAGTGATTCTTCGAATCACCTTTACAGACCTATGCTGCAAACTTCTCAATAGATATTTACTTATTTGACTGATATCTAATAAAATTTATAATAAATTAAATAATCGGAAAGTTTTAATCGGAATCGTAGCTAAGTCGTTTCTATTTGCGCTCCTCATGCTGTCTGTAACCGTATCGTACGAATGCTAAGCACTTATTTATTTTGAATCGTGCTACTTTTTCAAATTGTAATTATGTCTTCTAATCCAGCCGGTGAATGGTGTTTAATTGAAAGCGATCCGGGTGTTTTTACTGAGCTAATAAAAGGATTTGGTTTGTAGTTTTTCATTATTTCTCTTGCTGTAGCCTTAATCACTTAAAATGAGTAGAAATATGGTGTCTTCTGTCTATGATTTTCTTACCGTGAAAAAATCTGTTTCATCATTTCAAAATTTATTTTTCTTGAGGTTTTTTGGCTTTAATTAATAAATCTTTGAATACATGAATAAATCTATATTCTTATATTGCATCATACGGCCTTTTTTCTTTGATGTATAAGTAGCGTTCTTTTCCTATTGTCTCAAAAAATCAGTATATGATGCCTCAAATCTTGATTTAAGTTTAGTTATATTATTTTATAAATATTTAATACTGAAAAAATTATCAAATCGTACGATGGGATTAACTATGCAAAAAACATCTAATATATATGTGTATTTAATATATATATATATATATATCGAATTTTTCCAACCTTTTTTATATATATATATGAAACAAATGGTTGAAAAAATTCTACACAAAGTGTCCCGAAATATATATATATATATTTATGAATGTATAAGTACTTTTATATTTTAGGAAATACATTGAATCCTCTTATCATCTTCAAATTTATTTTTAAATTTCATAGCTTTTTGAAAAAAAAAATTCTGTACTAAACAGTAATTAATTAAAAAGATTTTTAAAAATTTTAATCTCCCCAAACTTGTTTCACCCCATAAATTGTAAACATTTTTTTTACAAAAATAATACATAATTAAATCGAGATTAAAATATTATAGATATTTTAAATAATTTTATTATTAATTTTGTAATAAACACTAAAGCCAAAATCTTTACTATTGAGGAAATTTAGTTTAATTAGTACAAAATTAAATTTTTTAATTAGCTGTTGAAAAAGTTTTACTACAATCTTTCTTATGCTTCTTAGTATTTGAGAGAAAAATTTGAATAAAATTCATTCTTTACTTTGGATTTCTATAGCATACAAGCTATTTATAAATTTCACTTTTATTTGTATGAAGTATTAGCATGACAAAAAAAAATCTGTGCATTTGATATAAATTAAAATATCAAACGTAGTACAATTAAGGTAAGATTAATTAGGTTCCTAATTTAAAATCATATTTAAGATAACTGAGCATCTAATATTATTTATTTTATACATTTTTAAAAGATGTAATAGCTTTTCAATATAACGTTTTCTTTGAGTCAAAATTCATCTGTAAATATGTTACACAAATAAAATTTTTAAATCTATTTTAATATTCTTTGGTTTGATGAAAGTAATTTTTTGCTTATTAAAAATTAATCTTGTCCAATATTTAGTCAGCTTGTGTAATTACCATTAAATACAATTTGTGCATATTAGCAGAAAACCTTTGTGTGTGGTATTTTACTTTTCCAGAAATGTATTAGTATTTTTGAAGTGTTTATTCATATCTTCTGTACTTGCTTTGATGTTATTATTTTTTACAGGTGTAAAAGGTGTGCAAGTAGAAGAACTTTACAGCTTAGATGCAGAAAGTTTTGAAAAAATAAAGTAATTTATCTTTTTTTTTTTTTTTTTTTTTTTTTAAAAAAATAGAAGTAACTTTAAATCTAAATGTCAATAATTCCTGTGCTTTTATTTTCTTTTAATATTATAAATGATGAAAAATATTGCAGTATTTCTATATTTTCTTGTTAATATCTGTTAACATATTCTCCCCTCTAAAACTATTGTTGTATTATATAACTTGCATTCAAAATCAAAATATTAATTATAACAAAATCAATTTATTGATGTGTAAAACAGGTTATGTTTATTTTTTAAATTATTTAATCTAATTCAATAAAAATTGGATGTTTTGTACTTATTTATAGATATACGAGTTATAATAGTAAAACAGAGAGAAGAAATTTTCATTAAATAATTCTGATAATATATGTGGAGTAAGGGGGGAACTCGTTATCTTAATTGTCTTTTACACCATTATAATCATGCTGAGAAATGAATGACCTTCCTTAGATATATTCATTTTAATAAGTGTTTGATATTTTTATGTTGTCAATTGCTCCCCAATAAAATTTGTGACATATTTTATTAATATTAAATAATATGCAACTAAAACTGTTTTGCATTATGCAATGGAAGCTAATAAGTATTCTATTTAAAATTCCTTTATTCCCGACATGCTTTTTAAATTTAAAAATATTGATGACTATTCTTTTTATTTCATTTTATAATAATTTATATTGTTTGTCACATAAAGAATTAATGAAGTTTCATTACTTCTTTCTCAGTAATTATTTTCATTATTAATATATAAATCTTATTTAAATTTAATGCAGTTTTATTAGTATGGCTCAGTAAAAAATAAAACCGTATTTCTCTATTATTATTTTTTAAGCTTTCTGCTTTCTATCCTCATCTAACAAAATGGTATTTTAAATTTTTTGTCACTGATCAAGATTTTTGAAACATATAATCAAAATATTAATGAAAAGAACATTTTATAAATTCTCAGTTAACATTCCATGAAGTTACTTCAGGTCTTACAGTTTTGTATGGCCATTAAATATGAATATATTGCTTTAAGACCTATTTTGTAAAGTTTCATGAATATTATATTTTTTAATAAATTAAAGGGAACAACAAAAGTTGAACAGATATGATTTTTGATGTAATTACATTAATTTTAGATAAAATAATTTAGGAATTAAAAATATTATAGCATTTGGAAATCACATATTCAAATACTAAGAAAATTAACAGCGGTAATAAACTTTACTAAAAGTTTTGAAATGCTGCATTTTTTTTTAATATAAACTTTTTTTGAAATTTTATGTTTTATTGCATGATAACAGTATAAGTGCTGATAAATATTTTGTTTAGATCTGATTATCATTAAAACAAGCATAAGATAATAATATTCATAAAAAAATGTAGTAATTAAAGCTTTGATTTTATAATTATGATTTCACAAATATGCTTTTAAAAAAATTTCATTAATTTAAATTCTTTGGCTTTTATAATGACCAGTTTTGAAATATTTTACTGTAAATGGCTACATGAGATATTTGCCATTTTAGCTATCATCTTGTTTTATAATTGAATTTTTACTAATTTATTCATATGTTAACATAAAATAACTATTACACAAATTTATCATTTTCCCAAAAGATTATTTTAATTTAAGATATTTATGTTTAAAAAAATATTTCATTTAGAAATATTCACGAATACTTAAATTGAAATGATTAGAAAAAACAAAAAAGTTCTTTTATATATATTAATAGCTACTATGCCCAGTGATGTTCTGGCTGAAACATTCGCTTTTGTTACAGATGAGAAATTAATGGTTTGTTTGTTTTAAAAAACCTGATTTAAAAAGCTTTAATTATATATATTTCAAGATTTTCAAAGTTTTAAATATTTGAAGCATTATAGCTTTTCAGAATGCCAACTTCTCCACAAGCAAATGCCTTTTTTACCTGTTAACTAGGTAATTAACTTATATTCAATTCGTTTTGCATTGAAATATTTCATCACTTATTTTCAGTGCAAAGGAATTTTGTTTAAAATAATATAATATATAAAATCTTTATATTATTTACAAATTTATTTTTAAGTAAAATGCAAAAATCTGTTATATTAATAAATTATGATTTCTTGAAAATTATAAATAGACCCTAACTATTTTTTATAAATCACAGAAGACTGATTTAAAGTAAAAACTATGCAAAGGTATCTAAACATTGTGAGTGACAACTTATGCTTATGTGTTTGTAACATGATATAAGAAGATAGACTTTCTCAAAAGTCAATTTCAAATTTCATTTATTTTCAAAAGCAAGTTTGAATCAATTTTTAGATTCCAGAAAACTTGAAACTAAGAAGCACTTTAGAATATCAGTATGGTAAAATAAGTTTTGCTTAAATATCTCTCTTTCACATGTTTTATAAATTCTGTTTTCTAAACAATTCTTGAATATTGCCGTATCATTTGTTAACTTAATATTTCACATACTTAAAACAAGCATAGTTTTTAATTAATATTTGTGAAATCTTTCTTACGTTGCAAAGTATTTTTTAAAAAAAATTCAGAAATAAGTATGGATGGAAACAAGACTTCCATACTATAAGCAATAGTATAGATGTCTTTACAAATACAAAAAATAAAAAACGTTGGGTTTTCAATTTTATTTGTGTAGACAAAGTAAACAGATTGAAATCTTAAACAAAGAACCTTATTTTTAACAATCATGTTTATTAATTTATTATTATAATATAATTATCAAAATGTATGGTTTAGCTTATAATTATCAGTGCAGATAATATAAAAGACTACCAAACAGAATGTATTTGTGGATTTCTACACAGCTTTACTTCTTTTTAACTATAATTTTCTTTTTCTTTGCAGACCAGTTCATGGTTTAATATTTTTGTTTAAATGGTTCCAAGGTGATGAACCTTCAGGAACTATTGTCCAAGACAGTCGCTTGGAGAAAATATTCTTTGCAAAACAGGTACCAAAGTACTATTTGAGAATTTTAATTATTCATAAAAATTCACTTTACATATCTAGCTGTTATAATCACGCTTTAATATATATTTTACAACTATTTTTTATATGTGTTTTTTGGAAATTAGTGAATAAAGAAATAAGAAGTTAATGATAAATTAATTTAAAAGTAAAAAATAAATATTTATAAATTGCTAGCTTTTATGTCATTATAATGATTTTCATATTCTTTTGATGTTATTCAATGAATCATAATGGTTACTTTCTAGAAAAGCAGCTTCAATTTTAAAGAAATATTATTTTTAAATTTTGTGAAATATTTTTGTTTATTACATTGAATAACTTCCTTCTATTTCTTTTGTTAGGTCATCAATAATGCTTGTGCAACCCAAGCTATTCTTAGTGTGCTTTTGAACTGTAAACATGCTGATGTTGAGCTGGGAGAAACCCTTTCTTCGTTTAAAGATTTCTGTCAGACTTTTGATGCGACTGTAAGTGAAATTTTAATTGCAATTTATTATTTATTTATTTAATTTCGTTTTTTTAGTAAATGAATTTCATTTTCAGATGAAAGGTCTTACACTAAGCAATTCTGATGTCATTAGAGAAGTGCATAACAGTTTTGCTAGGTATGTTTATCATAAACATCTCTTAATTTACAATCGCGTTTATTTGTAATGAATTTGTAAAGTTATCAAAATATATTAACATGGATAGTTTTTCTTTTAGTTAAATTATATCCAGATGATTCATATTATCTTTTATACTTTTAACTTCTCTTTCATGACATGTACTTTACAAATTCAAAATAACCTTCAAATCATGCTGTACGAAATATTTTCCTTCACTCTTTATCTTTGATTAAAAAAATTTGTAAATCAAGCATTGATTTTTATAAATTATTGGAAACTCTCAACTAAAAAAAAACCCAAAAGAGCACAGTCAATTACAGCTTTTCAAAGGTAGTGTTATTATTTGATATTTTATTTCAGGTTTTCTTAAATCTATCTTGTAAATTATAATTTTTTAAAGTTTATTTTCTGTTTGCTGTAGTAAAATTTATATATTTGAAAATAAAATTTAACTGAAGAAACGTGGACACTGTGCATTGCAATTTTCTGCAAAAATGGTGAAAACATCAACATTTTGCATTTAAATTTGAATAATAGTTCATGTTCGTGTGAATGTAAGTGTGGGCATAAATATATGTATATTATAGCTTCAATAACTGTATTATCTTTATTTAGACAACAAATGTTTGAATTTGAAGCTAAGCCACCAACCAAAGATGAAGATGTTTATCATTTTATTGGTTATGTACCCATTGAGAACCGATTATATGAGTTAGATGGCTTAAAAGATGGACCTATTGATTTAGGTAAGAAATGTTTAAAAAAATCATTAAACTATTCATTACATAACATAATTTTATTGTTTAAAAGAATAGAAATATGGAAACAGTCAATAATAATATGTCTTATTGATCTGTGTTGTTTCCTAAACATGTGTTTTTAAAGAATAATTGTAAAACATTGTCATGTTCAGTTTTTTTAAGCGTATTGCTGGACCTGTCAGTTATTGTATTTATCTTCACTTTTGTCCTCTTGAAATATTTTCTATACTTTTGATTAACTAAATTTTCTTTCATTGAATTTTTATAGGTCCTATTCCTCCTAATGGTGATTGGATAGATACTGTAAGACCAGTGATTGAAAAAAGAATTCAGAAGTAAGATTTTTTCTGGTGATTTTAAGAAGTAAGATTCTCTGGTGTATGTGGGGGTTTATTTAGATTTTCCTACATTTAAATTCTTTTTCTGGCCCTTGCAATTCAAAAAAGTGTATGCTAATCGGAAGTGTTTTTATTTAAGTTTCCCTTATCTTTTTAAAATCTGTTTACTGTATTTTTGAAATAATTTATTCTGGTTTTTCAAATAACAGCGTAAGTCCCACAAAAATGCAAATTTGACAATTTTTTTATAATTTTACTTTTCAAGGGGGGGAAAAAATTGCTTCTTGAATGCTTAAGAACTTGACACCTTGCCCATTATCCCTTTTTGTTTTCCCCACCTTTATTCAGAGTGCATTACATA
Source organism: Argiope aurantia (assembly GCA_026543865.1). Classification (NCBI taxonomy): domain Eukaryota; kingdom Metazoa; phylum Arthropoda; class Arachnida; order Araneae; family Araneidae; genus Argiope; species Argiope aurantia. Next base: position 22,330 of record JAPMOR010042602.1, read on the forward strand.
GTTTTATGGTCATGATTGTGCAGTATGACATCTTATGGTATCTAAAGTGAGAATTCAACATTTTTAAGAAAATAAGATTTAATTAAATAGAAAATTCTAGTCCTTATATGTATTTACTAATATATTATACATCTTTTTTCCCCTGTGGGCCCTGGTGGCCTAGTGGTAAGGTCTCTACTTTGCAATTGGAGGATTTCAGGTTTGTGACTCAATTCCACCAAAGAATCATCATGTAAGCTGGTTTGGTGGAAGTTTGGAGAGTTGGGTGCCAGCTCAGGTGTTGTCGTTATCTGACCACGGCTCAAAATTACGAGGTCCATCCTAAAATAGCCCAGTGTTGCTTTAAAACGGGACATTACTATTACTAAACTAATCTTCTTTTCCTGCATGTAAAGATTATGATGTATGAAATGAAACTTCTTGCCTTTATTATTAAAAATAATTTAGGGGAAGTATTTTTATTGAACTGTTTTCACTAATGCATACTAATACTGATTAGTATTTTCATAAGAAAAATATATATAATTAAATAAAGGCACTTCTGTACTAGTATTTTGCATTTCCCTGCTACTGTAAGCAATGGTATATCTTCATCTCGTGCTTTACTTTATTATTAAGTCATATAAAACAGTTTTAGCTGTACAGTTTTTGTTATTTTCATGTTTTAATTCACTATAAAATTTGTGAATGTTAGTTTTACTGAATTGAATCACTAGGATTTACAGATTTTTCTTGCACTACTTTGTTCACAGAACTTAAAGTCGTAAATATTTTTCTTATCAAGAGCAATCCATTGCAACTTTTCTAATTTTTTTAATGCGCCTATATGCATCCTGTGTAATAAGTGAAGAATATTAGGAGAAACTTGTTTTAGTTAGTGTTGTACAGTGACTCATAAATTTAAATATAACATGTCATTTATTTTTAGTGTAAAGCAAAATTTTTAAACTCGTAATCAGAGCCGACCTTCTTTATAAAAAGGCCTGGGTGCAAACAAAAACCATTTGGGGCCCTAAATTTTTCATAAAGCAGGGATGGGATTACAATTGCAAACATATATTACTATTGCATGTTTATTTAATATGATTTTATTTTTGCTATAATTACTTCATAGAAATTAGAATTTTTTGCAATGCTCAATACAACAAGTGCATTTAAGCGTTCTGCACACATGCTTGACTTTATTAATTTTAATTTACTGAAAGAGTGCTCAGCACTTACCATAATTGGCAACATAAAGAAAAGTTTTAACACAGTTAATATATTTAGAAATCATTCATTATAATAATTATTTAGTATGTACTGCAGTATGTCTTGTGTGCTAGTTACATCTCCTTTATTCAAAATCAAAGCCCATAGCAAATCAATTTCTTGGATTAGGTTTACATTTACATCTCTTTTATAAAACTTTATAAAGTTTTTGGAACATTTTTCTAATTCCTATTTTTTTTTTATCAGTGATTTATTTTAGATACTTTTAAATCTATTTTCTATCTGTACAATAGCAGTGTAGTGGCATCTATCCTCTACAGAGTTTTCTCTAACTTCATCTTCAATTATTTTGGAATATAATCTTTTTCAAATTCGTTTTTTCAGGAAAATGCATGCATTTTGAATATTTCAGAACAATCTCTTTTCTTTCATCTAACACTGGGTTAAATTTTGGATTTTGGTTTTAATTTGGTTGAGAAACAATTGTTTTTACTTGAAATAGTTTAATCTATTTTGGCTTCCCAACGATTGTCATATAATGTTTTAAATGTTTTTGTAAAATTTCCCATATTTTTGTAGATGCAGAAAATAAGCAATATAAATATTGCAATAGCAAAAACAAAATTACTGTATATTCTGCTGGAAGCGGCATTGTTAATTAATGAATTAAAAGAATGTGATAGGCAAGGCACAAAAGTTGCATGATGGTTTAGAGCAATTATTCTAAATTATACACCTTTAGATTTCCCTTTCATGTTTTAACCATTGCAGTATGCCTGTCCTCTACAATTCATTCTTCTACAATATCTAAATCAAGCTCAATTGATCTTTGCAATGAAATTTTTGCTAGCCTTTCTCCAATTAGATCAGTTACTTCAATAAAACCTATAAATGACTCATTTATAATTAAACTTTTCTCTTCAAAATTTGCATATCTAATAATTACTGATCTTTGTTCTTTATGGAGAATATCAAGAGTACAATCCATTTGGATACTAGAGTACATGGCTCCTTCCACATTGTCATTTTAGTTCTTGATCATGGGGCCCCGGTACATAGCATCCACCGCACTCTCTACATGGCTGGCCCTGCTTATATTCAAACTTGCAGATAGTGTAATATCTGTTATTATTCTATAAGTTTTAGAGAAGTATTTCTGGAAATTTCCTTAATTCTTAATCCAAATTCTTTTCCTAATTATGATTTCATTCAATGTCATCAATTTGCAATCATAACTATTATAAATTTGAAATTCCCAAAATTTGCTATAGTGTACTTAAATTAATTGGAGAATCTTCAGAAACACAATTTTTAAAACCCTTTGAAAAAATTTTCATCTCTTTTTTGACCCAACCTTAAATAATTTAAGCTTTACTTAAAATGTTTTTAATTAGGTTCTGTTTTTTTCTAAAGCTAATTTAAGTATAAAAATATTCTAAACATTTAAATATTTTATTTAAAAAAAACTGAAAAATAATGTTTTAATGTTCTTTAAGTATTAAGGTCACAGAATTTTATCTTGAGGACTTTTGAATTATTCTTCAAAATTAAAAGGTTCTATTTATTCAACAACAACTCATATTGACAGAGCACTACTGGTGAGTTATTTCATGCATTTTTTTATATAGAAATACTTAAAAATTTCAGAAAAAGAAGGATGGTGAATATTATTAAAAAGTATTAGGAACTTGATGAATTTCATTATATCTATTTTGAATGATTTAAATAGAATTAAAGCTATGGAGTCAATTCTGAGTTATTGCTGATTCGAGAGTTTATGGATGAGTCATTCAGAAAACATCAGTATTATTTGATTGTCTGAAGTCTTATTATTAAAAGTATCTATAGTACCTGTAACTAATGTTGAATAATTTCTTATGAATGAATTCTTCGTATTGGGTTCCAAAAACTGAAGTGATTATTTTTGGGGAGGAGAGGGTGACCAATTTTTAAATGGCACATTTCATATCAGAATATCTGTTGATATGGTATACTACAAAAATTATTAATATTGTTTAAAAAGGGATATATTTTATTTAAAAAAGGAAACAGGTTATCAAATATACAATAATAAATGATAATTATATTATTATATATATATATATATATATAATAAGATGAAAATATTAATATTACTTCAAGTCACTCATCTATGTAATAACCAAATTGTCTAAACATTCATATAACAAAAATATTGTATTTTGAAGTATATGTTTGCTAAAAGAATCTATATCTTGGCTTGCAATTATTTTTTCTAAATTATCCAATAATTTAAGTATTTTCGTCATTCAGTTATTTATTATATCTTGGTGAATGTTTTTTATATTTTTAGTTACCAAATATTTTCTTTAAATACATTATGAATTATAGTAATATATTTGTTATTGCGATGCTGAATATTTATCAGATTATTTCTGCTTTATAAAGTAACTTATGAAATTATATTCAATTGTTAGTTAAAAACTGCCCTGTAAATAAATGACTTCTAAACAAAATTTTTGCCTTTGTCATTAATTTTCAGTTAAATGTAAATGAAATACTCATTGCTGAAAGAATTCTAATTTCTGTTCCTGCTTATGTCACTGTTATACAATATTAATTTTTATTACTTGATCAATTTTTTTCATTACTCTTAATATTTGTGTTGCATTTGGCGACAACAAATGTAATGAATTTTGAGCTACTAAATTCTAATATTTCTTTGGACATATGATATGTAAGGAATAAAAATAATATTGTCTCACAAATTTATTGAAGTAAAACACAACACGAGAAATCCATGATCTTTATTGTAAAGAAATAATTTTAAGATTTCATTACTTTTTAATTTTTTCAAGATATAATTTCTTTGTAGATATAATGAAGGTGAAATCCATTTCAATTTGATGGCAATTATTTCTGATCGTAAAATGATTTATCAGAGAAGATTAGACGAGTTGACAAGTCAACTTAATGTAAGTATTTTTTTATATAGGTTTTGACTATTCAATATATTAATACTTTGTTCTCACCAGTTACCAAATATTCTTTTGTTTATTTTAAATGTGGCCAAAGAAAAGGTTTGTTTCTATAAGCACAAGATTTCTAACTTACTCTTTTATGTAATATTGAATATGTAGCATTCATCTTTTAAATTGGTTTAATTGCAAGCATTGAACTGTATGATTGAAAATCGTTCTTTTGTTATTTTATTTATAGCACAGTAAAAAATTCCAAAGTTGATTGATTGTTATTCTTATACCTTGTTTAAATTGAGTATATAATAGTTGCAGCTTTAATCTATGTAAAAGAAGTAAATATTATTATTAATTTCCAGTTTTAAATTGGACTACAATATAAACTACTATTAAAAAAATTATTAGAATCTTCATGCTACCTGGTATTATGTGAAATAATGTTAAATTAGATATAATCTGAATAAAAGAGTGTTTTTGTATTACAAACATTAATTTCTTTTAGGTTTGCCCAAATAATTAGTTTACTGAAATTTAATACTTTCAGAATTGAAATGAATTATTAATTCCTATAATTAAATATGTACCAATCAACTGTTTTTCATTAATAGGCTGGTGGAATGGAAGTTGATGAAACACAATCAGAAATTAGTAAACTCCATATGTTGTTGTCAGAAGAAGAGCAAAAACAAAAGCGATACAAAGTAAGAATTATTACACCATAAATAGTTAAAATGCCATTAATTCTTTTACAATTAACATGGTATTACTAAATTTGTAATTTAAAGCAATTTAATTCTAATTTTTCCCTCTTTAAGATTGAGAACATTCGTAGGAAACATAACTATCTTCCACTGATTATGGAGTTGTTGAAAATACTTGCTGAAGAAGGGAGATTGGTTCCTCTAATTCAACAAGTAAGTCAAATGTTTTTCCAAGATATAATTTATATGGTCAAAAATTAGATTGTTGACAGTACATTGCATATTCTCCACTACATTAACGTTATAGTATCAAAAACTTCTGATCCCAAAAATATTTGTTTATTGTTAACACATTGCTTACGGTGCTCTGCACTCTCCCAGGCTCGCACATTTTTTAACACTAGAAACATGCTTACCAAATAATAGGATACACATATATGTAATTTTTAATTTGCATTTGATATCATATTTATATAAAGTATTTTTAAATATATAATAGATGTATAAAATATATAGTAATAAGATTTTTTTTTAAATTTTAAAAAGCTGTTTCCTTACAAATTAAAATACAAACTTTGAAATAGCAAAATGTACAATAATAAAATACTTTATATGATACAGTAAACTATCGGCTTCATTTGTCAAAGACTGATTTAAAAAGACAGTAGACCGTGTCCATAAACCACTGCTATTTGCAATTAAATTACAAAGAGCAAAATCGATTTCTAAAAAAATTGTTTTGAGTCTTAAAGACAAAATTAAAGATATTTAACATGATTGTTCTGTAGATTTTAAAAACTAATACAAATACAAGCAAACTGTTAAGGAATAATTGTGGATAAATTAATAAATTTAATTAAATTTAGCATTTTGAAATAAATCATAGACATAAAATTTAAAAAAATTAAACAATATCCTTCCCTCAGACAGGGACCACTATAGATTGGTGGGGAGAAGCTTCTTGTACGATGGATATAGAAATGGTGTGGGGTCAGCTAACCTCCCATGGGAGGGGTAATACCAAAATTCTTGTGCCTTTGGGTAGGTTGAAGTATCACCTACAATTACCCTCAATGTGCATAACCTCCAACAGCTACGAAAACTATAACTACTGTTTTCCTGAAATATCACTCACAGCAATATGGATAGTGAAAGTATTTTTAGCGTAGTTAAGGAGAGATGGAATCTTGTTCTAGTATGAATATAAATATATTAGAGTCACTCCTTGTAATAAAAATGAATGTAAGAATTTGTTACGATGTTAAATTGAGCAGTGATGACTTAAAGGCAAATATGCTTGCTATTTAATGAAATAAAATTGTAAATGTCTCAGATAATTCTGAATAATGTTTGAAAATATTTGCTTTAACTTGTTAAGACATTGGAAATATCCTTTGATAATTTGCTGATACATTGTATATAATACATTGATAAGAATAGCAAATGCTACTGACGACTGGGTAACAATGTTGGAGGGTTATGAATATAATTGAATTTGTAAAATCAACATTAACCAACTAAAAAACACAGTTATCAGAATTCTTCAGTTCCAAAGTAATTGCATTAAGCAGTAGATACTGTATTATCTCAACAAGTTTGCCTAATGATTAATTCTATTTTATATAGGAATGTGCTTGTTGCAATTTAAAATTGTGACTATATAATTGCTTATCTATCTGTAAGTAATGTTTTTCTGATACTTATTTTTTCCCACCCATTCTTCTTTAGGCGAAGCAAAAAGTTGACGAAAGGAAACGTAAAGAAAATGAGAAGAAAGTAAAACAAGAAAAATAGTTTAAGTAGTTTTTTTTTTTTAATGTTGTACAGATTTTGTATACATTGATGTCATAAATTATTGTAATACACATAAAGCTTCATTTACCTTTATGACACATTTTACAGATTCAGATTCATTTTTCATAAGTTTCAAATAAAAGAAGTTGCTATACGCTGGTCACAGCTATTTACAAACCATAATGTACAGTCAAATAAAAACAAAATATATACATTGACTAGAAAACATCACAAGTAGAAAATTTCGAGTTTTGAAAGGCAAACTATAGATCATTTAGGAACTCAATTCATTTTTTAAACAGCCATATAAAATTAAATCCAATTCACTTTCTCTAATCTAATCAAATATTGTGAAAGACTAGCAAATACATAAACTATTTTTTTACATGAGGACATAAAATTAGCTGTTATTTACAAGTAACAATATCTATTGTTTTTTGTTAATATTTAATCAATAAAAGTGCAAATGAGAAAAATTAAGCAATTTAAGCATCGACCACCATTTTATAGATTTCATGCTCCAGTGTTTTTACAAAAAAAACAATACATGAGAGCTTTACCATGTATTACCATTTCATAACTGGTTCCATAAATCATTGTGAGATAAAGTACAGCCTTTTACTAATTTGTTTTATTATAGACATAATATTCAAATTTATAATTTAAGAAATTATTATTGAGCTTTTAACATTTAAATTTAAAGTTCTGTATTGTAAATATAAGGCTAAAATCCTGGATTTTCAAAAAGAAAATAACATTAAAGTTGCTTAAAAGGAAGTTGAAATGTTTGTCAGTATAATGATGGTACATTATATGTAACATAATCTCTATAAATAAAAAGCATTTACTACATATTATTAGGGATGTTGAAAACTATGAAATGACTAATTTTATCTGTCCAATTTTAAAAATTGTTTATGTTCCAAATTTAAACACTCAGTGGCAATATCCAAAAGTTTTTATGTGATAATTGTGAAGTTGTAATACACTCAAATTATTTCGGATGTAACACATTACAATGAATAAAAACAAAACATTGCAGTTATTTGCGAGTGTATAATGACTCATATATTTGTATATAGAAATATGCTTCAGTACATATTATTAATAATAATTCTCAGCTTTAATATTCTTAAAAACAATTATTATCTTTATTTGAGATTGAAAAGAAAGAAATTTGAAAATTTTGTTCAATCATTTCGTGACAAGCATATTAAAGTTACCAGTTGCATATATATATATATATCATTTTATGTAAATACTGATAATTAGTAAAAGACTTGTCATAGCTGCAGTAAGAGACCTCACCACCAACAATAAAAAGAGATCAGATACATGGATAAATTTTAAAGCACAGCATTTTATGAGCTATGAATTTCATGCAAAAAAGTATCTGCTAAACAAATTTGCAGTACAGTTTAGCTAGAGTTATACAACAAAGTGAAATCTTTAAAATTCATAGAAAATATCTTTCCTCTGAATAATATGGGTTTGCAAATATTGTATAAGAGTGATACTGTATTCCCCTAGCTTGCTAATTTTACTCATATATTTACTTTAATTAGCTGGAGGAAAAAAAAATCTTCATGCAAAAATTATGATTAACAAAAATGACCATATCAAATATTTTTCTCAAGCCATGTGATGTTGTGAAGTAGAAAAGTTTGTACTAACAATAGTGCTTTTTTTTTATCACCAACTAATTATTTACAAGCTAAAAAAAAATCACAGCAAATATAAAGCAGCAACATCCAAGCATACTTACTGGAAATTTTTAAACCCTGAATATTATTCAATAAGTAGGAAGTTATCTCAATCAGGTTCACATCTTTCAGACATAACATCTAATACTTGGTTAAATTTTGAGTATCTTTCTTTGGCAGCAACATAACAACCTTTACTTCCCCACAAGAACTTCATCTGAAATTCTGTCCTGAACATATCCAGCATCAAGTCATCATACTTTACATGTTCTAATACAATTTCACTATTTCTCTTATACATTGGCCACTGTTGTGTTATCGATCTTCCAATTTCAAGGTGGGTCAGGAGAAGTTGAAGTCCATAGTCAGCAGCTGTTTGTTCCCATGGTAAACCTAAACTAAGTACTTTGCCTACATATGAAAGAAAAACATTGGTTCATTCCTCTCTTAAAGATTAGTTTCAATTTAAATATAAATTTAATTGATAAATATGCAACAAATTTTTAAAAAAAAGATATATGATGTAACATATTGAAGATTATAATATTGTGCCATATAAGCAAAATATGTCACTTCTACTTAAAAATTTGCCGATTTTAAAATTACTGCAATTTTATTATTCCGAATGTCAATAAATATCATTTTCTTTCTACATAAAGCAAAAGAGCATTACCAATGTTACTTTTGAGATTCTGCTAACTTCTAAATATTTACTAAAAGAATCCAGAATGTGAAAAAGCCATTTAAAAGGAAAAGTCACTTATAACATTTTGCTCTCTGAGTACAAATATACTATTGGATAAATATTATGTTGCAATTCTATTTGGTTATTAATAATTAAAATCATGAATATTTGAACTATCATTACCAGTGGAAATAAAATAGTCTGAGTATCTAAAAGACCAATTGCTATTTTTAAACTCCATCAAGAACATGTTTGTAGCATACAAAAAATAACTTCCAAAAATGTAGTTCATAGTCTAAATAACGTATCAAAAAGAATTTTGCAGATGTAAATGGAAATTACAAACTAAAAATAGTTTGGTTTTATATTTTTTAAAAATATATTCGAGTCACTTTTTTCTGATGTATATTAATTAGCAACTTTGTTAAAAAAAAAAAAAAATCAAAGACAGTTCCTGTGTTTTACAATTATAAAGATAAAATATTCTGACATTTAAAAAAGAATACCCTAAAAGTACTGAGGGTTTTAATTTTTGTTTTGATGTAACCATTTTATACTAAATTATAGTGAACTTCAAATAATGCAAGGAAAGGTTAGATTCTAGCTGAAATTTTCTTTTGGAAAAGTAACATCTGAGGACTAATTCTTAGAAAATGATGGACAAATTCTGTTTTAAAATTTAACTATTTTCAAGCAAAAGTAATAAACAGAATGTAAATGCAATTTTTACCTTTTTCCTTGGTTGTAGATGATAAAGTTTCAAAAGGTGCACTAACAGGTTTTTCTTCAATTTCTTCTAGACATATTATACTAGATTGCAGATCCAAATGGCGCTGCAATATAAGTATTAGTGACAGAAGGTATGGAATGCAAGTATTAGGAGCTTGAGGATTTGAGCATTCCTGCATATTTTTCAGAGTGGGTCTCAGTTTGGTTTCATATGTAAATGCATTTTCTGTACAAGTTTGTCGCAACTTCAACCAAGTACTTCGTAATCTGGAAATCTAAAGAAAGAAATTAATTGAATTTAATCAGAAATTATTTTTTAAAAAATGGGAATTTCTGAAAATATTTTTGTTATTGCATCAGACAAATACAATACAAGAAACAGACAAATAGAACAGTTTCAAAATATTCATTGAAACAAATTTGTTATTTTATAATATGTATGTATATGTTCCACTTGAAGTGAGGTGCAATAAATAAAATCAAGTCTTAGATAAGCATATAATTCTCAGTAAAAAAAATACTCTAAATGATGCAAATATATATATATATATATATATATTGTTGTTTCAGTTAAATAATGCAAAGTCTTTATTACTAAAGTTTAATTTTTTATACAATTCCTCTAAATAATTGTATTTATAGAATATCAATTTTACTAAACATAACTCATAAAGCCTGGAAATTGTATAAAAATGAAAATACTGAAAAGTTTTCAACAAAGTAAAAAATTATTTAAGAATAATTTTTAAAAAATTCTTTACTATATTTAAAACCTTTTTGCAATTGAATACGTGTACCTATTTCAAAAAATTTAGAAATTTTCTATTAGACTACTAATTTTAGCTCGGTATGTACATAAAAAAATATTTAATTTATGTCCTTATCTTGGTAAATATTTTTAAATCAACTCCATGGCAAATAATTAGTTAATTAAATAGTACTTTACTTATTTAAAATGCCATTAAAGCAATACACTTAATAAAAAAAACTTTCTAATAAATAAATTAAATCTCTACTAATAATACAGATGAATATGTGTGTGTAGTGGTGTTGTCTAGACCAGATAGTTTAGCCTACAGTTACCAAATTTGGTAAGAGATATAATTTGAAGATTCGGAAGATTAAAAAAAAGAAATCAACATTTTCAGTTTTTGAAGAGAAGTCAAGGCTTCATGTTTGATTACACAATTATTAATTTAATACAATTAAATTAGTTTGATATATTACAAAAACTGAACCAACCTGAGGTAAAGCCAGGCCTTGCATGATGCCAGTGAAACCATGAAGATTACCCAAAGCAGTTTTGGTTTCAATTGCAATCTGTATCCATTTATTCAACACCTGTGCTCGAACATCTTCATCCCCGCAAGTTAATATTGTGATAGCCACAAAAAATTTCAAGCATTCAGTCCTGTTTTGAGATACAAAATTTATCAGATTTGAAAGCAAAAATTTAAACTAAATAATACCACAAAACTTTATTAAGAAATTTTATCAATATTTCTATTTAAATTTACTTTAGAATAATTTTTATTAAAAAAATATTGTATATTATTTCATACAATCTAATATTTGTTGAAATCTTAATTTATGCATATAGAAGAGCTTCTTTAAATAAAAATTAATGATTAAAAAAAGAGGTGATTTTAAAATTGTTATTATTAGGTTTATTAAAGAGCTCAATTTCAAATTATTCTAAAACAAACTCCTATTTTATTAGTTAAAAAATAATTTAGTATTTTAACTAGTCCTCAATACAAATACTGGAATTTCAAGAAAGGGTTCATTAAATACTTCTTCATAAATTTTATGAATCTGTCCATTATAAATTTGAGAATAAGCTTGATTACAAAATTTAGGATTTAAACAAAAATTGAAATTAAAGCATGTTAAAATATATTTGCTAGATCAAGTTTATAAAAAAATTCAATATACTTCAAAGTACATATTAAACTTATAAAATATGTACTAACATAGACCTTATTACTGCAATGACAAAATAGTTTTTTTAGTTGGTTTTTGTAGCATAAGAACTATCATTTATTTATATGATTTACTTTCTGAGCATTTGAAAGAGATTGAAGTCAGTAATAATATTATTGAAAACAGATTTCTCTTTTCACATTCTTAGAAGTCTTTTGATAGTGTTCATATAAAGAAAACTATATTCTTGATACTATGCATTTACATGCAAAATGATTTATATTCACTCATTCATGAAAATAAATATTTATTCATTCTACATATTAAAAATATTTTAAAGTATAATAATTCTTGAGTGATATTAAGTCCTATAATAAAATATTTATTTCAAATGTTTTCTTATTGCAATTTTCCCAGGAGACTTTTTGCATGAATGATAGAAAAATAAATTATCTTTCCTCCTTAATTTTTTTCCCTCCATTTAAAAAAAAAATATGCGAAATATATATCGGGACACGATAGTGAGGTAGTAGTAGCAAGGGTTTAGTGCCAGGGACACAGTACTTTATCTACTGCCTCCAATAAATTTGTCGTATATGGCTCCGGAAAAGTAAAATAATGGCACTAATATAGTCTTTTGTCATTCCAAAATCGTACTTTCCCTCATTATGCTCTTAAAAAATAAAATCTTCCTACAATTCAACTTATTCAAAGTCGTTTAAATAAAATCTATAAATATACGTAAGGAATTTAAACACATCATTCATCAACATATTGTATTTTATTTTTTATTTTATTGTTTTAAAGAGCTTCTATTTTGTGCTCATTCAGAACCTCAAATAGTTAGGTCACAATATTTAATCACATAAAATAATACGAATGTGGTCGCAATATTTAATCACATAAAATAATACGAATGTGGCCATTGCTTGATTTTAAATTCTTGAATATTCACTAAATTTTGTTTAAAAAATTAACTTAAAGAAATGTTAATTAAAATAAGCTAAATATTTATTTATTTCGTAATTTAACAGTTTTATTTTCAAACTTATTCCCAAAATTCAATGAGCACCAATGATTCTGGGATAAAAATGGAGTTGTGAAAATTTTATAGAATAAACAAATAACAAGTAAATAAAA
>JAPMOR010042603.1:1436-17962 GCA_026543865.1 Argiope aurantia
TTTCATTTCCACAAAAAAAAAAAAAAAAAAAAAAAAAAACGAAATTACTTTCCGAACAACCCAATATATGCTGTTTATTTCAAAAATGTTTTATTATAATTTTCTAAGTACTTTCCATTATAATAATGCATATTTGAATAAATTCCTCAAAGAAAATAAGTATACAAAATATGTATTTCAGAAAATCATATTTGTTTTTTTTAATCCAAAATTTGAAGTTTTAACTTTATGGTTAAAAAAGACTCTGTAAACATAAAAATAACGTAGGACTAGCTCGCTCGTACTTTCCAGCAAGAAACTTACCTCTAACTATTCAAAAAGATTGTAGTTCTTGATAATTTATTAAAACAATTGTAAAATAGTACTAATTGTAATAAATTATTTCATAATAGAAGCGAAATGTAATTTAATTCTGCTTTGTGAATAGTATCATAATCCAGAATAAATTTAATCACAGATAAAATAAGTATTCTTTATTTTAATGTATCCTCATAAATAAGTTTCATAATCAATATATATTTCTTGCGGAGCTACATGGAGGTACAAAAAAATGATAAAATATAAGCTAAATAAGTTTAAAAACCATTCCTTACATTTAATTAGAAATAGCTCTCAATTTCAATAAAATCTTGTATCTCACTAAAACATTTCCTCAACATCTTCAAATTAAATAAATCCTAAAGCACAAAATCTACCAAAAGTAAGAAAACTTTCTGAATTTTTAAACATGGAACAATTAATGTTGCAGCGTAAAAGAATGCATTTAATAAATTGCTTCCATTTCAATGAAAGTTATGGGAGAAAAAACGAAGATAAAAGATTGTTTTGCTTTCATTACTGCTGAAGTTTTTGAAATAATATTCTTTCTACCACAGCTGCAAATTAAATTCCTCTTCTTGAGTACCGAAAAGGAAATTAAAACATCCATAACTGGAAAAACTGGAAAGAGTTTGTATTACAAAAGATGAAGTTGATTTAAAATGGAATCTTTCTGGAATTTTTTCATTACACCATTTTATTAAATACTTATGCCGAGTAAAACAGATATTCCCTAGAGTATTGGAGAAGAAATGGTAAAAATTAAGAAATAGTAAAGACTTTCAAAATGATAAAAAAAACCTTGAATCGATTCTTTAAAGCTTACTTTTTTCTTCATAAAATACAAACAGTTCTTCAAATGAGATAATTAACTTCCTAGATTTAAATTTTGCCTATCTCTTTAATTAAAATTTCATACTTCCATGTTATATTTAAATTAATTAATACCAATCTCTTAAACTGTGGAGAAATAAAAATCTCGAAAATCTCCCTAAAGCAATGGTTTTAGCAAAGAAATGTGCATTTCTGCTTTTCGTTTTATGTCTTTAGAAGATCTGTTTCGTAAAGATGTTGGATTTCTGGCGATATTTTTTCAAAAGTAATTAATCCGGTTGTCATGCAAATGATAAGAGTTGATTGATGGAAGTGATAAGCATCAAGATAAGTAAGTAAAGTAACGTAATGTGTAATCAGAATCCCTCCCGGAATAGTTCAGCAAGAGAGAACTTCTAATGAGTCAGTCGAAATATGCCTTGAATAGATTAACGTATCAGATTGAAGAAAGCAAATGATGTATCCCGTTACCGAATCTATATCATTTATAAAAAAGATTAAAACATTCGAGCTGAATGATTCAATTGTAAATATCGGTCTGTTTCATCATTCTATTGTTAATGCATAAGGATAATGTGCGTGTAAAGGCAATAATGGATTATAATTGTATTTCTATGAATTTCTAAGAGAAGTATTGGAATAATATTTATATCTTTTGATCATTGAGGGAATGAAAAAATTATAAAATTACCTATAAGAAGAAGCAATGAATTTATTGCATGAACTTAATAATTTTAGAACTTTTTTTTCCTTGCAGAAGTTTGCATATTTTACCATTTACGCAAGAGCCTCACGCTTTTACATTTGTCAGAGAGTGTTTATGAATTTATCTTCAGTTTCTTGTTATTTTGTAACTATTTTTCAAGGTAAAATGTGTTAGGGATTAATCTGAACATTACACGATGCGTTTGAATAAGATAATGTTTGCAAAAGAAATGTAACCTCCCTAATATAGTTGATTGATCGCAAACTAATGAGAAAATAAACTGCGTGACTTTCTAAGTTATTTATTGTTCTACTATTAACCTGGAACAAGCAGTAGTTTTAATTTTAAATAAAGGTCAAAGAAGTAAGGACAAAGAAAGTTACTTTAAAGGATAGAGTGGTCATTTTTTTATTGCATATTGACTTGTGAGACATTTTATTTATTTCATATTTAGTCTGCATTTAAATCCCTTTTATCTTAGCGTGTTCATATGTTATGTAGATACGGAATATTTTTCTAACTGTTTTATTGGAGATTTTAAACAGTAGATTGCTAAATAAGTGATCGAATTGTTGTCTTAAAGTGAATGGTAAAGCTTGTGATTAATTAGAAAAATCTCTGAGAAGAAAGAATGAACTACTTGAAAAAAATGTATGTTTACTGACCTCTGTTGCTAAGAAGTGTTGGTAAAAGATGAGAAGAAAACTTATCCTATCCTATCCCTCATTCTGATGACTTTTGGGAAATTATTTAAATTGTTGAAATTTTTAATAATATCCCTCCATATTTTAACAGGCATTTAAATCAGTTGTATATGCGTAAAACAGCATGATTTCTTCAGTTTAGTTTATTTATGTACCAAATTTTAGATTTTTCATAAAATCAGTAGTACGAGTCAATAAAATGTTATTAGTATTGTTTTATACTTGTATCGGTTTCTTTATAGTGCATCTAAAATATCAACATCAATATTTTTTTAAACAAAATAAAACAATTTCTGACATATGGAATATAAATTACGAATTCTATTGCAATTTCCCATATTTTTGATGAACTAGGATATGAGCTGTTCATTCGCTTCATGAAAATAAAAATTGAACTCCCTTTTATAAAATCTTTCATCCTGACTTAGACAAAATCTATACTTATAATAAAGCTCAATGTGTGTGTGTGTGTGTGTTGGCGCTCTACAGGTCAGAGCATTCAACCTACAGCTACCAAATTTGGCACGTCTATACCTTTGAGGCCGGGAATGTCACTTCGAGGCTATTTTTTCGAATTTTTAATTATAATTTTATTTATTTAAAAATTAAGCGAAATTTTGGCGAGTTTCTGCTATAACTTCCGAAAATATTATCGTACAAAAAACATTTTTACATGAAGTTAAAGATCAAAAATTTATCTTTTAAATGATACTAATGTTTTAATCTTAAAATTAAGTTTCTATTTTTAATGAATTTTTAAATAAATATTTTAACTATATTTTTCAACAATTTTTTTCGTACAAAATAAAAATAAAATTTAATCTGCACGAGCACGTTTCGCATTCATGGGAGGAAATTAGCTTTTTTCAAAGTTTTGCCATCACATTGATTAAAGCTCCAATTAAAAATAAATAAAATCTTTTTGGAAATGAAATTTGCAAAAATATAATTTTCAGCACGTGTCTGTAGGAAATGAAACATATATAAAATATTATTTTTTCTAAAAAATAAATTTAAGAAATATTATTTTATGATCTTTTACACTATCTATATTATTAATCCAATGAATCAGTTATATTTTAAGGCAAAATTTGTTTAATATGAACAGGATATACATTCAAATCATGGCCATACAGCTAATTTGTAAACATTTAGTAATAGACACAGATCTGCTAAAATGGTTTAAATGGAAAATGATTATATTTTATGTAACTTGATTCAATAAATGCTCTAATAAATAACAAATTTTTGATTTTACATAAAGCTTCTGCTGTAAAAATCACGTTGAACAAAATGTTCTTGAAACACTAATATTTTAAATAAAAAGAGTTAATTTCCAATCAACTAAATCAATAACTTAAACTGACTGATTAATGAAAATTTAAATATCACTATTCAATAAAAAAAAGGATAATTTTAGATTTTCCATCAATCGTTTCAAAGAAAATACGCCAATCAGAGTGCAGGTTTCTCAATATTAATTGGCCTAAAATTATGAAAATGTTGAGTTTTTCTAAATTTTTAACATTCAAAGTTTCCTAAATCAGTCTTAGTTGATTATGGAAGTTAGAAACATTCATTCATTTATTTAAAATTTGGTGTGTCCAGAATATTTCTCAGAATATGATACATTACTGCATTAAATTTAGACTTCATAATTTTTGAAATATATTTATAGGTCGGAACAAAATATTATTATTGATTTCATTTTAATCCTTTTGAAAGCGAACCTAAAAACCGAATTGTATGCAGAATCTTAGAGATATTTTGAAATATATGAAAAATATTTTGAGAGAGAAATATATGAAAAATATTTTGTAGTTCTCATAAGACTTAAATACCGAGCGATTCAGTTTGAAGTACTCATATTCAATAATAATAATAATAATTAATAAATAAATAACGATAAAAATGATAAATAAAATAAAACGTTTGGTTTCCTTAAAAATATCTTTACATTAATTGCAATTTCAGCATTTCCACTTTAAATTGAAGTTTTACCGGAAATGACAGCAAATTAGGAAAATATATATCGATAGTAAATTGAACGAAACGATCTAAACAACAGTATAAGTTGGTATGACTATCAAAATTTGAAGATTAAAAGTGTTTTGTTTGAGAAGATATTAAGATAAAAGTTATTTGAAATATTTAATTGAAATTTGTAACGAGCGGTAATACTGGCGAGCCGGCTGATCGCCAAAGGCGGCTAGTCTTCAATAAAGTAAGCGATTTATAGTGATGATAGTCAATGATGTTAACTTTTAAAATAATTTGCCATCTTTCACTTTCGGCATGCTTTACTTAAAATCAACTATTAGATGTAATTATAAGCTTCAGATATTTTTTAAGTGAAATTAGTTTCATATTCATAATATCATTTCTGCTTTGATGTATGATCAAATTATTTATGTTAAACAATAAATATTTGTGTAAAATTATTTAGGTATCAAAAGCAAAGCATTTTGATATGAATAGCATTAACTGTATAGTATAAAATGTCAAATGATTTGCAAATCGAAATCAAAATTGCAGTATTAGTTTGAACATTTTTAGAAAATAAAATTAATTGGACGAAAAATGCTATTAATACATTGCTGATATAATTGTTAGAACCTCAACTAATTGTTTGAACCTAATAATGGTTTGAACAATTGTTCAACCATTCTGTTTTAATTGTTTTTATTCTAGCTATCTTTAAAGTATTATTAAGAAGGGTTTTTAATTCTTCGTACGCGAAGTATAGAGAAATTTTTCAATTATAAAAAAAAAAACTCCAATTTGTGATTTTGACAAAGCTGCACTTTTCAGTGCAAAGCTGCAATTTTGAATTTCTTGAGTCTGAGAAACGCATTTTTGGCATTAAATGTTTCTATGTTTGAAAACAGTAACTAAAAAACGCTTTGAATTAGACATCTCTAATTCAGTATAAAGAATCAAAAATGAAGTTTTAGATTTTAGTATAAGGAATTAGAATATTGGATGAAATCCATTCGTAAGAAGTAAAGATTTATGATGTTCAAGTACAAGTGAAATCGATAAATACAAAATACAAAGAGATAATATAAATATTTTGATTCAAATCCGTCAAATGGTTTGTTGTCCCTTAATCGATACTCTCTAATGAATGTAATCCCAATAACTCACAATGGCTTAAATCGATTAAATTCAATATGTTTTCTTGTGACAACTGCTGTTATGTGTACAATTTTTTTTATCAATTGGTCTGTAAAAGGAGTCTAAAATATATTTCCCCTCAATAAAGTCAATAAAGATGCTATATCCACACCAAAGATCTATATTCATATTAATATTTTACAGAAAAGATCCAGAAAGTGACCCCTGATGATACCCGCTATACAAAATCCTCTCCTTTGAAGAATGATTTTAAGGATGATTTTGCAGTTCTATCCTTCAAGAAGCTTGAAATAACGGCAAAATAATTGCTATTTTTAAAAGATCCCTAACAGCAGACCACCAAACGTTATCAAAAGCACCTTTAATATCAAAGAAAATCAGGATTATATGCTGGTTTCTTTTTACTATTAAAACAATTTCATTGAAGTGCAACAAGGTATTCGCAGTACTTTTTTGTGGCATAAAACCAAATTGATTTGTACTGAAATAATTATCGTTGTGCAAATTCCATGCCAATCTATTTACAATGTGTTTATCAAAATATTTTCCCAAACTATACTGATATACCTTAGCTTGTCTAAATGGGGGATAGATGCATCTCTACTTTTGGGAATCATAACAATTCTAGATTGCATATGTATTTTTATATTTTTTGTATTTTGAATATTCTATTTTTATTTGATCATGCTTTTCCACTGTATAATCTTATTTACTGTATATTTTCTGTAGCATGTAAACAATTTTGTTTTATTTTTTTGTTTATATTTGTGTATTTTCTTGCTTCTAATATTTTTTTCCATGTGTGACTGTGTCCTATATATTTCAAAATTCTTTCTCTATCAACTGAGCACTTACGTTTGTAAGCCTTGCGTTATACTTATTAATATGCAAGAATTTTCATTTAGAGACTAAAAAAAAGTAATTATTTAAAAAAATCTATATTTTGTAACTATCGTTCACCATTACTTTGCATGGTATTCGATACCAAGGCCCAGAATTGTATGAGGTTCAAGGGATATGAGAACTTAATTGGAACGTACGGGATAATGTTGCAGAAAGGCCCTCTGGTTTTGGAATTAAATGAAGTTAATATCAACGAAAACAATAATGTCATTGTATTTCATCTACAAATGACTGAAATTAATCATCTTCAAACTAACAAAAATATCACTTCTAACATCATACAACATGCGAATGAAGATTGAATTAATTTTATACTCAAAAATTCGAACAGAATGAAAGTATTTGGATGGGAAATATATAAAAATGTTGGAAATGAAATTATTTCTGGCCAAGTATAAAACTTTCCTCCATCAGTGCCTGTCTTTTGAATAATAAAAGTGCATAAACCTTCACCACAAAAAAAGGACCATCGAATTAAAAAGGGAATTGCTTTAATGTTTCAAATTTCTACCAGAATGGAGTCATTTGCACGAATCAGTAAACTCGATAAAAAACATTTATCATTCGTTTCTTTCGCAAAACCGATATTGGGAAAATGTAATTCCATAATACGTACTGGAGCATATCGTCATTAAATATATATCTGCTCCCCTTAGCTGCTCAATGAAGCTTTTCGGTCTAACGTGTAGAACTGGGAATTCCCTTATTCCCGTCTTGAGCTCCGACTACACTCCAGCGCTGCTTTGAAAAGCAATAACTTTAAATGCCACTTTTATTTACATGAGGCTTAAGCTTTGACGGATATATCGATTCTTTTTTTTTTTCTTTTTTCCATTGAACGATGCCTTGTTTGCAATGAAAAGTGGGTCGCGTATTGTGCTGGGCTTAACAGCCTGCTCTATATACAAACTTCGAAAAACTAAAAAAAAAAAAAAATGGGAAGAAAGAAAGAAGCGGTTTTGGGACATCTCAGCGTTTTTTAACTTTATTTCCTAAAGGCACTGTCGCGTTTTCCGGATTTGTTTAGCATAGCATCAATCTGGCGGATATCGAGTTAATTTGAATAAAGTTTGGCAGTGGTAGATTTTAAGGCCTATCGCGGGATTTTGTTTGCTTAAAAGGAAAAGATGTTGTCAAGGAAACTGGAAGTTCATTATACAGAGAATAAGGTCTTTTTTGGGTGTATATATTAGTTGTTTGACCATTATTTGTATTTTTCAATAAAGTATAGTTTTTTTTGTTACATTGAATATGTAACGTTCATTTTGTTATACAATTTATAGGTATTTCTTAGTAGATTAATACAATTAAAATTTAGTGCTTTGCAAAATGCTGCTAAATCGAAAAGTGTAACTTTTCATTAAATTTATTGATTTAAATATGTCCAATAATTTTTGAATATGTAAATAAAATATCTAAAAATGTATATTTAGTAATTATGTTAAAATACTACTTTAAATCCAATTCTAACATATTAATACATTCAATTTTTTACGATTTCTAAAACTTTGTTTATTTTTACATAATAAAAAATATACATGTTATTTTTTTAGTAATTTTCTGATTAGCACTTTATTAGGTCTTATCATTAAGGCCTAATAAAGGGCTAATCATTAGTGCTAATTATAAAGTGCTATCATTAAAGCTAAAGTGCTTAGGCCTTATCATTAAACATTAATGATAAGGCCTTTTGAATGTATATTTTATCATTCGAATATATAAAACTTTGCCATGTTTAGTGTCTGGATAAAGCAGGAAATATAATATTTTTTTATTCATAATACAGATACAGTTGTAAAAAGATAATTTTAATTGAAAATTAACCAGATATACTTACTCTTTTTTTTTAAATATAGTTTAATAAAAAGCTTGATTCACGAATCATGATTCATGATATGATCCTGACAATAGCTTATTCTAGAAAATATATCGAAATACTTGGAATTAGGTTATTGAAAGAATATTTCTTTGCACTAAAACATTAATAAAATTATATTTCAGTTGTAAATTTCCAGAAAAATTAATAAACAAATGCATACCCGATTAATAAGCAGATAATTTCGTATAACTTTTATCTTGTATAAAACTGAGTATATTATGAATTTCTGACACATATTGTTTTATCCAATTAAATCAAAAACCTGTTAAGTAATTTTACCTCTTGGTGAACCAACAGCTTTGGTAAAGCGAAACAGTTTACGAAAAATACGAAAAAATAGTGGCACTTACAAGAATAGAGAATACCAAATAATCTATCTAACCATTATAAGTTATTCTTTTTAAAAGAAAAATATGCATTTTGATTGAAATATTTGATTCTCGGGCGCCTAGTTATTTTGATCTTAGAATGAACGATTTGAAGATGTTTAAACATCTGTAATTACATTTAATCTTATTTCTGAAATCATAAGAATAATTTATTCATGCTTGTTTAAGAAACTGGGCATATAAAGACAAGTTATCGAATATGGAATTAAAAATGAAAACCAGTAAAAATGAAAGCCGCTTATAGTTTACGCTGATTAAAATATTGTTTAGAAGGAATGAAGACTGGGCACATTCTGGATGAAGACTGGGCACATTCATATTTTTTAAACTTTGGAACATTTAATAAATATTTAGGAATGTATTTTGAAGAAGCTTATATCCTTAAATATCATTATAATTTCTCAATTTTCTCTTTGCAAACATTTCAACAAATAGCAATGCGTAATGAAATTTCTTACTGTATATAGCTATCAATAATACATTTTAATAAATATCTGTCACAAAAGCAAGACAATTTAAAAGCCATGACTGAGAGCAGTATTTTCTGCTTTCACTCCAAACCATAAAAAACATGTAGTTCATAACTATTCAAAAAAAAAAGAATGATAATAAATTAATTAGCTTTGCTTATTATTCAAAACTATGATGGCGTTTTTCAAAATACTCTGAATTACATACAATATATTTAAGCTAGATTTTTTCCTAATCTTCAAATGTATGCCTAAGCCATTTTTTGATGTCGTTTCTGATATTGGGAGATGCTTTTTTCTAGTATTCAAACGTATGATTATGCCATTTTTTGTCGTTTCTGATGATGAGAGATGCTTTTTTCGCAAGTGTTCCTTCACATTCTAAAAAAGAAAAAAAAAATATTATTGCTATACAGATGATGGGAATCAGTAGTGAGGTTATTTTTAGAAAAATAAAGGTGTCATAGCGACGCAAGTAAGCATTGACATGTGCAGCATTTCTGTGAATAACATTTCAGTGGCACTGAATGAAATGTCTTCCCAAGCAGCAAGAATAGTCGCTAATTGATTGGCCAAGCCTTGGATAGCTCGGTTACAGATCTTACATTTTCCGCGATAGTCGCTTTTGGGTTGGGGCGATATCGGACTCTGATAAATTTTTTTTCTATCGCCTCTAAAGGTCACCTTTTCATCGGGACGGGCACCCACAGAGATTTTGTGAAATGGTCGTTTTAATGTAGTCGCCCCATACTCGCCCCGATGTACGGAAAGTGGCCTTGCCTAGATGGCGCTGTTCGAATATATTTTAGGAATTTCCCATGAATCACCTGGCTTGTTTTGGAATTTATTAACCATTGCCAGCCGCCATTCCAAGAGTTTTGGTAAGTGCAATTTATTTATCATTCTATATTTGTAAATATTATAGTATTTATTCTAAATAGTGAATGTAAAAGGTTATTTTTAGTAAAGCTGTCAGAATTTGTTGATTACCTAAAACACGGAGTTGTATGTAATGTTATTAGAGTTAGTTGCAAGCGACCATAAAGCGGAATATATATATTAACGATCCATTGTTCATCTCTCTATTTCATTTAAGTTCTGCAACTTTACTTTGTTAATTGAGCTATCGTTATTTATTTTCTTGTTCATATTTTATTTCTTGTTAGATTTTTATTTCGCGTGTTCTCAAATTATTGCAGTTATTTTCCCCTTTCATTTACAATTTCGCCCCCTGCTTGGCGCAATTTTCAAAAATCGTCAACTCGCCGACGACGGTCTTGCGCCGTGTTTTGCGAAATGTTCAAAAGCGAGGGTGTAAATTCCAATCATAGCGCATAAAAAAGGCGAAAGATAATAGGTTTGCCAGTCTGGAAGTTGCCAGCTTTGGCGCGTTATCTTGAATTGGCGAAGAAGGGGGTTAAACTCTGGTTCAACCACAATTTCTTTCATTTTTGTTAACAACAATTTCAAATGTTCAAATGAAAGAAATTTTTAAAAAGTATTAAATAATGTTCTTATATTTTAGTATGGCAATAACATTTGTGTAATTATTTTTATTTTGACATGAGGCTAAAAAAAATCCTAAATCTTGTGATTATGTAGGTATTTTTGAATACTCTTATAAGAATAGTTCCTAATTATTTCATATTTCATAAAATAGTAACATAAATTTTACTCCCATTAGTTTGAGTTATTTTTATATTTCTCTATTACCCTAAACAGTTTATAAAATTTGACTACACACTCCAATATCAGAATGAAAACATTATCATGCTTATGAAGTTCTATAAGACTTTTGCTTGTTAATGACATATCTCCAATTGTCAACAAATATTTTATTTGTACTTTTAAAAGAAATGAAAGTTCAATTATTATTATAATAGTTTTCTAGGTTCATCAAATCTGATCCAAAAGGAAAATATGAATCAAAAGAAATGTTTATGTATAATTCTTTATATGTAGCTGATGATTAAGTTACATATAATATTTATGTAAATGTGTGTGGATTTTTAGAAACGTCAAACTCTTCTTCAAATATTACAAATATTGTAAATAAAGTTTAAATAGATTTTGTGTATAAATGACTTTGTGACAATATTTTTTCTTGAAAATCAGTTTCTGGATGCTGCTTGACTGTACAAATCATTACAGAAAATTCAGTCAAAAATTTGAAGCTAACTATTATTTTACTTTGTATTTGTAGAATATTATTTAACGAATGTCTTTGTAAATAAATTGTTTTGCATAATTGTTTTCCTATTCTCCAAAAAATAAAAAGTGAAAAATAATAGTTTTATTTTTATTTTTATTTTTATTTTTATTTTTATTTGCCTAAAGAAACTTTATATGATTGAAAGTAATGTTTATATTTTGGGGTATGGAATTTTTGTGAAATATTCAGAGTTAATCATGACCAAATTTATTTCTTGTGCAATAAAACCAAACTATCGTAGATAAAAAAAATGTTACAAATTTGAAGTAAATTATTAATTTGTGCTTGTAAAATGTTGTATATTAGACATTAGCTAACTCTTAACATTTGTAATGAGGTATAAAATTTCTACAACATGAAGTAACTTTGAAAGTTAATAGTAAATAAAAGAGATTTCGTGTAAGTGAAAGAAATGTTGCATTTTTGAGTATGAAATTCTTGTGAAATATATTTTTGAAATATTTTGAGTTAATCATAGATCAAATTTGGTTCTTGTGAAACATAACAAAAAGGAACTAATCATGGGTCAAGAAAATATTAGAAATTTGAAGTAAGTTATTTAATTTGTGATTGTAAATTGTTGTCTACTGAAGATTAGCTAACACTAACATTTATAATGAGGTATAAAATTAATGCAATATGAAGTAACTTGGTAAATTAATAGTAAATAAAATTTCCTGTAATGGAAAGAAGGGTTGCATTTTTGAGTATGGAATTTTTGTGAATTATTCAGACTTGATATTAAACAAATTTGGTTCTTGTGCAACAAAACCAAACAACTAAACATAGATCAAGAAAATATTAGAAATTTGAATAATATTATTAATTTGTGATTGTAAAATGTTATCTGTTGGACATTAGCTAACACGAACATTTATAATGAGATATAAAATTTCAACAACATGAAGTAATTTTGTAAGTTAATACTAAATATAAGGAATTTCTTTCAATTGAAAGAAGTTTGCATTTTTGGGTATGGAATTTTTGTGAATTATTCAGACTTAATATTAAACAAATTTGGTTCTTGTGCCACAAAACCTAACAACTTAACATAGATCAAGAAAATATTAAAAATTTGAAGAATATTATTAATTTGTTATTGTAAAATGTTATCTGTTGAACATTAGCTAACACTAACATTCATAATGAGATATAAAATTTCTACAACATGAAGTAACTTTGCAAGTTACTTCATATAAGTTACTAAATATAAGGAAATTCTTACAATTGAAAGAAGTGTTGCATTTTTGGGTATGGAATTTTTCTGAATTATTCAGACTTAATATTAAACAAATTTGGTTCTTGTGCCATAAAACCAAACAAAACTAATCATAAATTTTAAAAAAAATAGAAATTTGATGTAAATTATTAATTTATGCTTGTAAAATGTTATCTATTGGACATTAGCTAACACTAATGAGGTATAAAATTTCTACATGGAGTAACTTTGTAAGTTAATTATAAATAGAATCAGTAAAATTGAAAGGAGCGTTCTATTTTTATGCATGGAATTTATGTGAAACTTATTTGTGAAATATTCAGAGTTTAACAAAGATCAAATTTGGTTATTATGTCACTAACCCAACCCTCACTAAACATAAATCATAAAAATATTAGAAATTTGAAGTGTGTTTATAAAAAAAATTTTGTCTGTTGAAGAAACATATAATAGGAATTATATAATTTAGTGTTTTATACACTTTTTAACAAATGCATTAAAAAAGGGGGTGGTAGAGTGTTCAAAATACATTAAAATAGGAATTTGTGTTATTAGAAGTTTGTGTTATTACTTTTTAGTAATTCTTGGTTTATTGCTCACATTAAGCAATATAAAAGTGTGTATACTAAAGGAAATATTTTTTAATAAGAATTATATATTTTTCTGTCTTGAATTGTTATGAAATAACTTTTAAAAATAGATGATACAGGCAATATTAGAAATTTAAAAGTAGATGCATTATATATATCAGTAAAATTATACTGATTAATTATAAAATTGAAACTATGATTATGTTAACATTTCTTCCCATAGTAAAAAGAATAATTAATAATAGTAATTAAACAATGAAAATTGATAGGATATATAAATGAAGGAAATAAATCTTCTATATAGATAGATGTGCAGGTGATCAAATTTGAATTTATCTCAGATAATTTTAACATTTGTTTATTTTTCTTAAAGGGTAGTAAAAAAAGATATCGCTTAAAATTTTTATAGGGTAAGATTGTGGAAAAATATATGCTATAATAATAGTTAAAAAAGTAAAAGAAAAATTAAAATCATGAAAAATGTCATTCTATCAAAAGCAAGTGCTTTATGGAATTTTAAATTTATAAAAATAAATAGCAAACAAAATTATTCATAGGTAAAAAAGAAAAGTAAACTACTCAACATGTTTCGTATTTTCAGTCGTTTGACAAAATTTTGAAAGTATTATAGTTTTAAATATTATGACACTAAGTTATAGAGTTTTAGAAAACTGAATAACGAATTAACTAATATGTAAATTTGATGCCGGAAAGTGCTCAGAAATAAATCGCCTAATGATTGGTATTGGGTCGCCCATTGATAAAACACATGGGGAAATGATTGGTATTGGGTCGCCGATTGATAAAACACATGGGGAAATGATTGGTATTGGGTCGCCCATTGATAAAACACATGGAGAAATGAATGGTATTGGGTCGCTCATTGATAAAACATATGGGAAAATAATTGGTATTTGGTAACCCATTGATAAAACACATCGCAAAATGCTTGGTATAAATTCGTCCGTGATATTTACACGTCGGAAAAACATCTACGACACGCCGGGCGAATATACAAACACGCCGGGGCGATCATCGCGCGGTGTCTTGCCGGGGGACATGAACAAGGTCGGGGCGAGATCGGAGACGATCTCTCCCCAACCTCTCGCGTTCTGTGGGGCGATGTTTGGCCAATGATTGGCCAACGATCTTTTACTGCTTGGGTTTCTGCCTTAATGTGATTCAACAATTTTAAATTCTTATCACAGAAACGCTGATGATGTTCACTTTCGTTAAAACAGTCACTGGAGCTGCGGGTCCACTTTCCTTTGAAACCTAATATCTTCCTTCTTTAAACATTTTAAACAACTTTTTTTCTGAGCTGTAAAGAAAACAGACGGATCACAATCTTTCTGGTGATTTTAGCTGATAACTTTTAGGGCAAAAACAAAATTTAAGTTTATTATTATTATTATTATCAGATGTCCTATCCATGTTGGTAAAAGGCGAAGCAATGGGTATTTAGCTGACTAATACAGTCATGTCAATATTATTATAAGCATAAAATATGCATAATCTATTTTTCATTATTATCATCACTTTTAAAAATTATGACTATTCTATACAGAGCAACCCCTATAATAGAAATATTTAGAAATCACAGCATTAATCTAGGATTGAAATGGATTAGCATGCCAAAGTAATTTTTATGATGCAACAAGTAAATAATATGCTGCAGCTCTGCTAGTATGGTTTTTAATTCGTATTGTATTTTCTAATAACAGATTTTTCGTAATTTATTTCAAACTATCACAATAGTTAAGAAAGAATTGATAAAAATATATTTGTTATTACTTTTCTATAATAGTTCATGGCAAATAGATAAAAAAAATCTGGAAATCTTGTAGTTAATTTCAATTTGTACATTTTGAAAATAATAGACTTTAAAATTCAATTAGGTTTAAAAAATGGACAAGAAAAAATGACCATTAAATTTAAAAGCAGAATTACAAGACTAGCAATTCTTCTAGTTAGTTTAATTTTACAGTGTTAAGTGTTGTGCATTTATATACTTCGATTCAAATGCCTTTATGAGTAATTGCAAGCAGTCCATGACAATTCAATATTTCAAAAATAAGCATTTATTCAACGTTTTAATGCATCATTAGGCAAGTTTAGCGGGCAACTTTCGCCCATATTTGCCCACAAAATACACTGGTGTGCAAAACTTAAGAAACAGTGCAAATTTTAACAGATAGCCATGAAATTGCAAAAAAGGAGTTCTTGCGATCAGTACAATGAACACGTAATTCAAGAGAAAGGTCATGGGTATGCAAATATCTGGAACAAAACGTACCGGCGACGTGAGCATACGCAATACACGTGCGGAAGGCGCGCGCAGCTCAACACTACAATAAAAGGAAGGACGGATTAAAGACATTTGCTGCAAGTGCACGTGAGTTAATTCGTGAAATATGGCTCGCAGAAATCACCTGGACGATTTCACACGTGGAAGAATGATAGGAAAGCTGGAGGAAGGGCGTAGTGTGACCAGTGTAGCTGAAGAGTTCGGAATCAACAAAAGTGTCGTTTCGCGCGCTTGGAAAGCCTACCAAACCACAGGTACAGCTGTGAGAAAGGTTGGTGGTGGCCGCTCTAGGAAAACAGCTGCAGTGGATGACAGATATATCATCCTGCAGGCGAAAAGAACCCGAAACCAGTCAGCAAGCACCATTGCTCAGCAACTGTGTGCAGCAACGGGGCGACAAGTGTCGCGTTTTACTGTGTCCAGACGCCTTCACAAAGGTGGCCTGTTCGCCCGCCGTCCTGAACGCTGCATCCCTTTGACAGTTTCCCACGGCGGCACCGTTTAGAGTTTTGCAGGGAGCACAAAAACTGGACATCTCATCAATGGAGTCGTGTCCTCTTTACAGATGAGAGTCATTTTAGTGCCACAAGCGATTTACAACGCCAGTTGATTTGGAGAGAGGTCGGGACACGGTTTCATCCCAGTAACATCACGGAAAGAGACCGTTTCGGTGGTCCTGGAGTTGTCGTCTGGGAAGGCATTATGATGAACGGGCGGACTGAGCTCCACGTTTTCGACAGAGGTTCTGTAACTGGAGATCGCTATTGTCAGGAGGTGATCCTTCCCCATGGGCGTCTATTCCGAGGTACCATTGGATCAGACTTCGTTTTTATGGATGACAATGCACGGCCACACA
>JAPMOR010042603.1:18362-112668 GCA_026543865.1 Argiope aurantia
GTTTAATAAAATGGACTTTAAAATATGAACATACATTTTAATAAAAGCTAATTAATAAATGCTTGGTAACAACTGAGACAAAAACCGTAAGCACGGCATTAAATAAATAACTATAAAACTTGTCAGCAAAATGCATATATTTTTAAGAAATTGTCATATGAATTAGCCACTTATCTTAAAGAAATAGAACGAAGTAACAAATAAATGCACAAAAATACGAAAACTGAAATAATTGAAGTGTCTGGAGGAAAGATATATGATAATTGAATGTACAGAAATAAAATGTTAAGAATGCAGCTTTTGGGACGAAACTAATCTACGCAAATGAGCTATGAATTATTTATTAGTAAATAAGTAAACACTAAGTACGGATTCAGGTAGTTTGTTACTTCTATTCAGGATACTTTGTATCTTATTCAAATGCAAAGTATCGCATGAAAGAAGAAGCTAATGAAAACTAAGTGCGTTGTTTTTCAATAGAAAAACCAGGAGTTCTGAGAAAATCTAATTGAAAGCTGTCTCTGAAGAAAAACATTTAAGTGTGGGACAGTGTATGTCGGATTAAAAGTAATGTATTTTTAAGTACGAAAGTTAATAAAAATTTTCTGTTTATTTGTATATTTCAAGAAGAGTGATCGTATAGTTGTTCTACAGTATATTCTGAAAAACTTCATTATATATTGCATAAAAAATAATATATTTTCTCAAAATCTTACATATAAAAGCACAGAATTTCAGAGCATATTCTAAGTACCAATTCCTTTTTTTAATTCTTAGAGTAGACCAATGAAGTTTTTGAAAAATTTCAAACTCTCTCATACTTTTTAAGGTTTTGTTTTGAAGGGTTTTAGAATGTCAAACAAATTGCTTAGTTTTCATAGATCACTTTTTCAAAAGTACTATATAAGAAATGTAAATATTTATTTTTTGAGATTAATAAACTGTTTTTAATAATTATAAGAAATCAGTCACTTTTAAAGTTGCAGTGTATCAGCAGAGTAAATATTTTTCCACAACTTTAAAATTAGCTAATTGCAAAGGATGAAAGATAATTCACACATTCTCACAAACAAGAAAAGTTTTGTTAAATTATGCTTTTATAAGTATTTCGATTTCATTTTCATAACTTATATTTTATTTTAATGAAAATTTTCATACGTACATGAATTTTTCTATAAGAATTTCCAGTTCCTTCTTATTTTTATTTTTTTCGTCTTCTCTCTTTTTTTTTCTTTCTTCTTTTTCCTTTATTAATATTCACCCAAGTATTCATTTTTTAAATGAATGATTTCATTTCTTTCTACTTTTTTTAAATTCTACAAAAATGCTGTGTTATGGTGCTACATTTAAATTATCCTTGCTTTGTCTAAAATGTATTTTTATATTTTATATCTAACTGAGATCTAAGTCAGATGAGATGGTTGAACATGCTTAAACATAAATATAAACATTAATTGAAGAGATTAGGATCCTTCTGCATTTTAAAATATCTCAGTATTAGCTATATAAATTAAAATTCATATAATATTATTTACAAAAGACTATTAAAAAGTTAAAAAATTAATTTCACTAGGATTCTACTTCTACCCCTAGAATCTCCGCTTTAAAGCACAAATTGCAATACTGAATAAAACTTTTCTAGTGATTATACATATTATTTTATATTTAAAAGCTATAAAAACCTTTTCTATAGCCTATTAATAAAACACTATAAATGTAAATATTGTCCCTATATATATATATATCTCATTTATGATCAATTTATATGCAATTCTTGGAAACGATCTTCCAGTTATAAAAGAAAATGAGTAACTATAATGACACGCGCAAGCAAAAAGAAAAAAACACTCAAGTTTTATTAAATTTCTCTTTAAATGATTTTCATTTATGTAGTGTTTTTTTTTCTTTTTTATTGTTAGATAAGTTTAGATGTTTTTGAAAGAATCGTAATCGTTATTACAAGCGATTTTTATAATACAAAAATTCTATGATGTGCCTAGTATCTTTATGTTCCTAAAAGGAATTCAAATCAAAATAGCATGTTCCATGTCGTATCTTGCTATTTCAATCAAGATAAATTTAGGTTTTATATTAACAGATGCTTTTTATAAAATTCTAATTAAATTTTCGGTTGAAATTCTAAATTTCTGTAATCTATTAATTGAAAACACTATTTTTCGAAATTATCTTCACAAGCTGGCTCTGGTAATTAATTGTTGATCCACTATATGATTCGTAATTATTTAATCATAATTACCAATATTTATAAACTATATTTCATCACACCAATTGAAAGCACTACATTAAATCATTATTCACGCAATAAACAGGAAACATTCTGATTGGCTGCAGTGCTCGCCAAATGGCGATATGAATTGGCGAAATATGATTCAACTGAAAACAGAATGTGGTAAGCATGCGGACACTGATGGCACATCTAGACGTCATGGAATTTGAAATGCAATAACTATCTGGGAAACTAGTGAGCTGGTCGAGTATTCTGTTGAGTGTTTTTCAAGTAGACAATCTTTACCTCTCGATTCGTTTTGTCTGTTCGTGTTGAATGCTTATTTGTTTTTATGTTCGAACTTTATACATTTCGTCATTCCGAGATGGATTCTAACAAAATTTAGCACTCATCTTCTTTAACATCTAAAAGGGTTTACTACGCATTTAAAAGTTTCTACGACCCTCTCAAAAGGGTGGAATGGGTTGAAGAATTCTATATTTTTCCGCCATAACTTCTGAACAAATCACCGTAAAAAAATTATGCTTACATAATTTAAATTAAAAAAAATAGTGACATAAGTTTCATTTCTAAGCAGCTATTATTTAATTTTAATTACTTTTTAACTGATTTAAACGCATTTGATAGCAATGTCAATTTTGTGCTGTTAAAATATGTCTATTTTCTGTTTATTTACTTTTGTCACTCGCGGGGTATTAATAAAGTTGAAGTTATTTTTTCTCAGTAAAATTCAAAGGATTTAACTGTATTTTTTTGCACTCATTTGCATTCAAATTCACAATTAATTCAGCGCAGTAGTTTTTGGTTGGTGCCCTTTTAAATATGGAGAGCGATAAGCAGCATTTTAGATATATCTTACTGTTTTACTACAGAAAGGGTAAAAATGCTGTTCAAGCCAGAAAGAAGTTGACCGATGTGTATGGAGAAGGTGTGTTGACAGTACACCAGTGCCAGAACTGGTTCGCTAAATTTTTTAGACGGTAAAACCTTCACCTCAAATGAGGAGGTCCAAAACCACCTCGATCAGTATTTTGGCAGCAAAGACCAAAAATTTTATGAGCGTGGAATTATGCTACTACCAGAAAGATGGCAAAAGACAAATATATAATTTAATATTGGCAAACGGCCAATATATAATTTAATAAATTATTTGTTTATTATACGAAAACTGTCTTTCATTTCCACAAAAAAAAAAAAAAAAAAGAAGGGATGAAGACCACTTTATTATTTCTAGTAGCAAAGAAATTCTGGATTTTCTTAAAGATAACAACATTAATAAACATAATACTTTTGATTTCAAAAATTTATACACAAATCTACCTCATGAAAAATTAATAAAAGTCTGCATTTTTATCTATGACGAATAATTAAATGAAAATATCATTCTTAAAAATAACTGGCTTGAGTTATGTAATTTTAATATTACTGAAAATTACGTTTTTAATGG
Source organism: Argiope aurantia (assembly GCA_026543865.1). Classification (NCBI taxonomy): domain Eukaryota; kingdom Metazoa; phylum Arthropoda; class Arachnida; order Araneae; family Araneidae; genus Argiope; species Argiope aurantia. The sequence continues at coordinate 22,058 of JAPMOR010042603.1, forward strand.
TATTAATTTTTATAAACAAGTTAAGGGCATTCCAATGGGAACAGCTTTCTCAAGTGCTTTGGCTAATATTTTTTTACATTACTATGAGGAAAAAGTAATTAAATATAATTTGATAAACGGGTGGAGATATATTGATGACCTACTTTTGATTAACTTGAGGCTACCTTTCTGGATTTAAAAATCGAAATTGATAATGATAAAACAATATTTGGTATTTACGATAAAAGGGATGAATTCAACTCCAAAATAACAAAACTACGTAACTACCATTCCAATCTAAACTCTAAAATTTTCAAAAATCTAATTTTCTCAGAAGTTAACAGGATCAAAATTGTTTGCAATAATAAAAATTCCTATATTCAAGCATCAAACAACCTCAAAAATAATTTAATTAAAAATGAATTTCCTAATAATTACTGTAATGTCAATTTTTTAATTAAACAAGATATGGTTTGGGATTAATCGTTTGGCTTAAATAAAAAATAGAACTTTCCTTGCATATTATATCACTCAATAGGAGGCGCTGGGAGCTTACAATTTTTACCTAAATTACCGTTAGCTTTGTGTTTTTAATAAGCGGGAATCACAATCGATAGCTTAAAATTTCCTTGACTGTTGATGGTATGTTCTTGCCTTTTCGTTTGTTTCTTTAGTGTTATTTTATGGTATTTTGGTTTTTATTGTTTTTTTTTTGTATTTTTACTTATTAGTGGTTTTTCTTCTTATTTGTTGTTTTGTATTTTCCTTTCTGTTAAAATGGTATATCTCTTGGGCCTAATTTCAGGGGATTTTCGGGTCACGAAGGAATCATTATTAGACGTAATTGTCTGAATTTACTTAACAGAAAAAATCCCTTTTTTTGAATCCCTGCCTGAGGGTGACCCTTGAAAAAGTCTTCAGGCCGGATTCTTTTTTATATTTTTTTATTTGGTTTGTTTTTCCTATTAACTTGATTTTTATACTTTTGTATATATATATATATATAGCCAAATAAAATAAGAATCCGGAGAAGAAGCATTAGCAAAAACAGTTTAGGACGTGGGAAACAAAAATGGTACAATTTATGTATTTTTTTTTTTTTTTGCCTGCTGTTGGTATGTTCTTTTCTTTTTGTTTCCATAATTGGTTATGAGAGTTATTATATGGTTATTTTATGTTATTGTATTTTGCTTATTAGTGATCTATTCTTTTAATTTATTGTTTTGTTTCTTTTCTGTAAAAATGGTGCATCTCTTAGGCTCAATTTCAGGAGATATTCGGGTTATGAGGGAACAATACTGTTGGACAAAAGTCTGGATTCCTCACAGAAAAAATCACTAATTTTGAATCACTGCCTGAAGGTTACCCTTGAGAAAGTCTTCAAGCCGGATTCTTATTTTATTTGGTTTAATTTGATTCTTTTTTTTCCTATAAACCTAGTTTTATAAATAATTGTCTAGATTCATCTGTGTTTTAGTAGTAGCTGCATTTGCGCTTTCTAAATACAATGTTGCTTTTTCCGTTTTTTATTCTTTTTTTAGTTTTTAGTTTGATTATGAAATATTTCTTTTAGTTTCGATTCCGAAATAATTTTAATTTTAGATTGTTTCAGTCATATGTTTTAAATTCATTATATATATATATATATATATATATATATATGAATGTATGTAATGATATTTTAAACTCTTAATTTAATCCAAATTAATTTCCAAAACTTTATCTTAATTTAGCCCATAGTAAAATATTCTCATATTTCCTGATCTCATTTCAAGTATGAAGCTGAGTAAAAATTACAGTGGAATCAATCTACGTATCAAGAGAAAGTAATCCCTTCGTTGCCCTTGCAAGGTGTCAAAGGTCAACACGTTTATTGAATTGGCGCGTGGCCGGAAATCCCATATTATATAAGACTAGTGATCATTGGTTCGTCCCTTTTCTCTTTTTCATACTTCTGCTTTTGCTGCACATTGCGCCTTCATGTAAATAAATCATGCCTGTCTCCCGAAAGAGATTAAAACGAAATTAAAAATACAGCGTCTCGTCTATGTCTTCAAACCTGCATTCTGCTTCAACCAAAATAATGCTATATATATATATATATATATATATATATATATATATATAAAGAGAAGTAGAAAGATATACTGATATAGATATAGTTAAAATGTATTAGATGACATTTGTTTCCTTCAAATAGCAAAAAATATTTAGAAAAATTACCATAATTTTATTTTTATTGCATTATTTTAAATTCATTTATACATTATTAATTAGTTCATATATTATTTTATATTCAGTTTTTGAAATGAATTTAAAAACAACCTTTTAATTTATCAATAGAATTAAAGTAAATTTTATTGATATTATTTTTTATTGATGTTGTATCTAAAATAATTTAAAATTCATATCTTCTTATCAGTGTAATTCCTTTACAAATTATTGTTGCAATTATGGTTAAGTAAAAGTTGAAAATTGATGTTTTAGTTTTATTTATATGAAACGGAAGCACTTAAAGAAATTGACAAGTATAAAATTGATCCTAATATTCTTAGTTTGACAAAGTGCAATATGTTGATGCAAAGGCAATGTCAAAAGTGATTTTTATAAGCATCTGAGGAAGTGGAACAGTCTCGTTTCTCATATAACCTTACATACTGAGTCATAATTCAATTACTACTTGGAAGTATCTTACAACCGTTTTACGTTACACTAAAGAGTTTTATACTTTTAGCTATAAAACCAGAATAAATGTATACAAATGGTAAATAATAAAAAAGGCTACAAAAATAAATTCTGTTCGAATGAACTGCTATAAAAAAGTTAGCATTGGTATAGTGGCACATAAAGTTCTGTCATAAACCGAAATCTAGAAAAAACTTCAAATGCTAAATGGAGATCAGGTGAATAAAATGTTCAGATAAAACTGGAAAGGAAAATCGAAAATATCCCGAGAACCAATTGAATGATCTCTTTTATTGCTTTTCAGAATATTTTGCATTTTACATAACTCTTTTATAAAAATGAGAAAACATAAATGATTTAAAATAATGATAAAAGCTTTTCTTTTGTGAAAGTTGTTTCATAAAAGAGATTTTACTTTATGTGCTGTGATTGTTTTATACCTTTGCCATTCACAATAAATATCGAACTACTGTGTTGATGCCGAGGTAGTTGTCCCAGTAGAAAAAAAAATGAGAAATATATTTTTAAGAATAAGTGTTATCTTCTTGATTTCTTTCTGCGTTTATGACACTTCTAATCAAAACATTTTCAATGAAAGAAAAACGCGTTTAAAGTTAAATAATGAAAGATTCAAAAGTCAATTTTAATATTTTATGAATGGCAGTTACTTCTTTAAATATATATATATATATATATATATTTCTTGTTAACGAAATGAACATTTCTAAGATTTTGAATAATGGAAATGATATGTTGCATAATTTTGATTTATCAAACAAAGAAATGTTCAACAAAATGTACCCAAAGATCCAAAGTCCATTTTTCATACGAAAGATATTATGGATACTAATTTTTGATTTTTTTTTTTTGGTTTTATTGTTTCTTGCAATTACAAAATTAATTTCAAGTTCTAAATTTCGAGAATAAAATTTCCCTTAATGAAATTTCCCTTTATTTAAATAAGATTTAAATTAAATTTCATATTTCTTTGCACTAAAATTATAGAGGCGATAATAATACCATGCAGAAATAGAAATATTTAAACACTATATTTATGCAATAAAATACAACAGTAAAATATTTTTCAATTAAAAAGAAATAAAATTATTCTTTTCAAAACGTTAGAAATCCATTTGAAAAAACATATATACAAGCAAAAATAAAATTTCACAATTACTGAATATGCATATTTTTCTTCTAAAAAACAAAAACTCAGCAGCAATTCTTGAATATAAATGATTGATATACTCAAATATGAAATGAAAAGAATCCTTTTTATTTCCGGTGAACACTTTCAGAGTTTTATTCTGTATAAAAAAATTCCTTTGCTCTAAAAAAAAAAGCACACATAAAACCATAGAGCTGAGATACTAATAGAGGAAGTGCAACACTACTTTGGTGTAGGACAAGATAAAATCACGTGACTTGTGGACAGAATTTGGGTTCACTGTAACCACATTCTCCGTTCCCTATTATATTTCAATGGCAGATTTTTTCTCGTTTTAAACTGTTGGATTTTAAAACTTATATAAGCCATGGCTAACTATTGCCGTGCAATTGGATGCAAAGAAAAAGCTTCTAAGGATAGTTCTGTATCATTTCACAGGTATGTACAATAAACATATTCTGTTTATATCCATTTTAAGTCAATTTAAAATTTCGTAACCTCCATCACTCAGTGATTTTGGTGTTAAAGCTGAATAATATTTCATAGTTTGGTTTAGTTATTGTATTAAATTTATTTAATTTGTTATTAAGCTTTATTTAAATTGATGTAACTGCATTATATTTTGTTACTTGCTTTATTTTAATCTCGAATGTGTTGCAAGTGCTTGACTGCAAGCTTGGAGTGATTTTTTCTCGCCAATACAAGTGTTTACATAAAAACACTATTGGTAATTGGTATTGGTAATGGTAAAAAAACACTATTGACCGATTAATAATTGTGTATTTATTTTAGTACAAATAAAGTTCCTTATTATTTGCAATATGTTTTTTTACCATAAATATTAGAATCGTATTATACCGTAAAATATATTAAATCATCATTGTGAATGAAATCGTGAAAATAAAACGTTTTATTGAAAATGTTATATAGTAAAATTTCATAAATGTGCTAGCATTAATTGCATGTTTTTATAAATTTTAATTAAGATCTAATAAGAAACTAGTGGATATTCTAAAGATAAACAATTAAAGAAAGAAATGCTATCTTTACAGATAAAAATTTTGTCTGAATGTTAACTTTATTAATAACTTGCGATATGCACATACCCTAAAATCACCGTTTTCGTAAAAATTTCGAATTTCCATATTATTTTGTATTAAATCAACACATTTAAGATTCCAAAAATGATTTAATTTTGTTTCTGCGGTAGTTAAAAGCAAAGTTACAGCCAACACTATAAACCAGAAGCGAAATATTTAAAACCGATATTAACAAGGAGAAGGCACGAGGTTTAAAATTGAGTTCGGAAAGAGATTTTGTATAATGATAGTATACATTTAGAATGTTTATTAATAAAATATTAAGAACTCAATAGTCAACCTTAAAACTTTCAAATTAGCTTATATACTAATAATGGGTTACCCGAACTAGCGCTCGAGTAGTGTAGTGGTTAGGACACTGGCGTAGCATTCAGGAAACCTGGGTTCTATTCTGAGCTAGCGTTGTCTTTATTTTCTTTCTAAATTATTTCAAAATAATTTAACAGTTTTAAATAACATCGTTTTCCTTTTCTATGCAGAAGTAAATATTATTCAGAATATTCAAGGGGAAAGAAAAGATCTCGGACACTTTTATAATCTGCTTTTATTATAAAAGGGTTTTTCTTATCTGTATGAGATAATGATAAAAGTATTTGAACATGTAATGTAAAATTAAAAGTTGTTCGAGGGTAAAGAAAAGAAATAAAATATTTACTTAAAGATGAAAAATACTCACGTTTAATTAATGCACAATAATAAAATAAAAAAGTAAACATTATTTTCGAAACCAGCTTGCTTAGTTTTCAAAGAATAAATCTATATATATATGTATATATATAAATTATTTAGGAAATGTTAACCGGAAATGAAAACCGACAGCACCCAATGCAGGAAACAAAACGTTGTGCGGCAGTTTTTGAGTATGCCAAGATTTGCGATATGGCTCCAAAAAAGGCCAGATTTCTCACACGTGACTTGGCTCATGTTGCGTACACTTGCTTAGACTAGAAACAAGCGACTAGCTTCCTCTATTTATATCTGCTCTATGCATAAAACAAATAATTTCACCTGCCACTTGAATTCGGAAATATTGAACGGAAATACTGGTTCTTTCTACTTTTATAAATGCTTATAAATACAAAATTACATAAAGCAACAACAAATATTCATAATTTTACATACGTCAGGATTAACGTTGATAAGGCACAGAATTTTATAATAATAAAATAAAAAGTTTCTTGAATGAAAAAATGGCATTTTTTTTAAATAAATGCTTATGAATACAAAATTAAACAGAGCATCAATAATATTTATATTAATTCTTCAACAACAAATATTTAAAATTTTATACGCTTCAGGATTGACGGAAATACGCTACAAAATATGATATTAATAAGCATAAGTTGCTTACGTTCTTCGGTTGAAGATTTATTACCAAACAAAAACAGCTTCGGGCTGAAGGCTTATATGCATCAACAGGACGAAAATTGCAAAAAATTCAGGATTGAATTACGAAAATTACAAAATGAATTTGCAATAATAATCTGAAAATGAAAAAGAGCCCCTGCTTTGGAGTCCATACTTGGATGTTTTCAGTGGGAAAAATCATTCCGGCCACACTTTGGTAAGCCATTTTTTATAAACTTAAACATAACTAGTTACCGTTGGACGCCAAAAACTATTCCTGCTATTAAAAAACAAAACTATTAAGGAGGAAAGCTTAAATGATTTAAATCTTTTTAATGAAACATTAAAGGATATAACACACGAAAAACAATAATAGAACAAATAATTAATAGAAATATTTAACCGAAAGTACAATTCTCGGGGGTAAACATCATGCTTCCATCAATGACGCCAGAGCACAGACTGAAGTTTGATCCAACGGCCGCTAGGTGGCAAGCCGGAAAAGTTGTCTGGTTACATAAGTAGAATATTTTAAATGTGTTTTGACCATAATAAAATCAAGAAACTCCAAACCAACAAGATGACGCATCATTTTACATATAATCTGTAATAAACTATTCTTAAAAATAATTATATATACCGTCTCGTATGATCATTTTTTTCAGATGGAATAATTTCATCATCCTATTTAAATTATTGCATTAAATTATATTTTTTTATAATTTTATAGCACAATATTTATATTTATTTAATAATTGTAAATAATTTTTATTGCTTTATTTCAATATGAAGTTAATCAATTGTTATTGGTTATTAGATAAAGAATATTTGACTTTAAACTTTTTTTAACAAAAGATGTATAACGGAAGCACTTCTAACAAAAGTTAAAAAAAATCATCTACAATGAAAAACAGTGTTATCTTATTACAAAGAAAAAAAAAAGATACTTTTACATATATCTATTACACGTTATCTAAATAATCACGCATGAAAAATGAAGGCAACGCAGAGATAGGTACAGAGAGCTTTATTTTAACTCAAATGTCATATATTTGATCATTGCCAGTGAAACCTAATCATGACATTAGTGTCAGACATTTATTTTATGTATCAAGATAAACAGCTTTATTATTTTATTTTATCTATCTAATATGTATAAAAGTCTGTCAATTATGACAGAAATAATTTTGCAAAAATAATATATCAGCCTTACATTACAAGGAAGAAATTAATATAACCATGAAACTTAAAAGTACCGTTTAAATCATGCTTGTATCTTCATCGCATGATTATTTTTTCTGACTTTATTCAAAGGAATACGAAGAGTGTAGCTTCGACAGCAAGCAGGTGATATCAACTAAAAAATGAAGAAAAGAAGAAAAGAAAAAATAAAAACTAAAAAGTATCAATTAAATAAATTGCCATTTTAATTAATTAATTTTTTTTCAACTTGCACGCAAATATTTTGCAACAAAACTTATGATTCAAAACTAAAATTAAACCAGCGTAAGTAGTCTCCTCAAAAATTTATCGGTTAGTCTGTAATAAATTTAGCGCACCAGAGAAAGCCTCATATGGCATTGACGTACAAAATTTACGAAATCATAACCTTTGACTTGAATTTCGTATTTTTACCGAATCGTGTCATATTTAGCGATTAATCCCTGCCAACCGTTAACAGTATCTGAAAATCGAATTTGTGCCTTAATTTTTTTTTCAACCGATTGAAGCAAATATTTTGCATATACTGAACTTGCAATCACAAACTCCCGTACAAAAGTTGATATATTTAAATCTTTGTATTTTTGAATTATCATGATTATATATTTCTAAAAATACAGATCAACAGATAGTTAATCCGTTGTGAGATTGACTCAAAATGTAACAGGTGTCTATAATATAGATATTAAATCTCTTAAACGAATATTATGTATTTAGATTTCTTCGATATTTTAGTTAGAGACAGACGTGAGATTCCATGGAAACTCTTTTGAGTTTAGACACCCCCATTGGTCACCTAAATCCTAAGGTGAATTATTATTGAACATATCTGTGATGTCTTACAACATGCTGTATAGAAGATATCTCCATAAGCACTCTTATATATTTGTGGGTTACCGAATCTAATTCATGAAGTGGTTTGTCTCCAGTATACCTTCAGACGTTAGTTGAGTTCATGTCATGTTGTTTTGAGGCACTTTTGAAAACTTGTTAGGGCTATGCATAATATAAGTTATCTTTTTGTTTCTTTAATGTACAGGGTTATCTATGACTGATTTTTGAAGAACACGGAACAAGTAGCAGAAATGCAATTTTCTTTGGTTAGCATAACATAATAATATTGTCACGTAGAACTATAGTATAGAACTTAATGACACATACAAGAGGTAGAGATAAACCAATTTATTAACTGAACTCAGAACTCAGCAACTGACAAATCTTCTGCTTTTATTCAAGCAGAGAAAGTTCGAGAATACTCTTCTGGAGACAGTAAGAAAAGTCCAGAACACTTGTCTGGTAAACTAAAGAAATGTCCAGTATTTTCTGGAACATGAAATAAAGAAAAACATAAAATCAAGGAATTAAGTATTTACATATACTATTAATCGCAGTGTCTTTAGCGGGATTCGAACCCAGGTGTCTTAATCATAAGACTAGTGCCATGACCATTCGACCATGGAGATTCGAGTGCCTTTCTTCAATGCGGCAATATTGATTTCTTTCACCATAGTATCTATTATCTTTAAAAAAAAGGCAGGAGGGGTGGGGTTTGCTTGCATCATAGATAGATTTCAGGCTTTGAAGCCGATTTGATATTTAGCATTTTGTAAAATGCTTAGGGCATGATTTAATCTTTTCATGCATTGCTAGCTAGTTTTTGCATTCTATAGAATGCTGAGGTACTCTATAGAATGATGTCTTTCATAAATTGATGATAACATATACAGAATATCCATTCTCATCTGAATATATTAGTTTACTTCCAAACATTAGACTTTCCTCTAGAGAAATACTATGAGTCGCAAGCAACATATTTGATGACTTTTAATCAACACAATAAAACATTACCAGATCTAAATTCTTACACAATCTACTCGGATTATTAATCACATTAATATATTTCATACGTTAACTTTAAAAATCAGTTCCATTTTAGTGAAATCAAAGTAGGCCGAGTTAAAAACATTTGAATAAACAATTTTAAACAACTTCATCAATTCACTAATTTCTTCAGGGGAAATGCACCAATCAATGTATATTACTTTATACACGTTGGCAATGGCTTATTCAGAGTATCATTGATAATTTTGATCGCAAAAAGCAAAATTATTGGTAAAAATGTTAACATTCCAAGAATATTTTATCTTATGAAACTATGATTAATATCTTAATTATGATTAATATCTTAATTGTGACTAATATCTTAATCATAATATGAAGATTTAGACTTTATAATGCTTTTAACCACTCATAAATTAATTTAAACAACTTTGACATATAATTGATTATATCATTCTAAGCATTTCTAAACTTGGAGGAATACGCTCCCATTTCGTCATTTAGAAATTTATTATTGATCCCAAAATGATATAAATCTCTGAATAATATGAGAAAATTTAAATAATTTTTAAATAATTTAAATTAAAAAGTATTTAAAAATTATTAAACCAAATTTATATTATAAATATGGAAATAAAACTAAGCTTCTTTCATTTTCAAATATTTAGAAGCATATTTGAAATATATTGCAAGAAGCGTGAAAATAATGTTAGAAATTATAGAGATATTTTTTGTCTGAATAAGAAATTATCATCAACAACGAAAAATAGTCTGGAAAATACTCATTTTCTTTATTAAATACTTTCGCTTCTAGAATAAATTGTACCGCAAAGAATCTATTAATTATAAAAGAAATCTGGAACCTTACTAATTGCTATTTGATTATCTTTGAAAAACATTCCAGAGACGATATTGAGAATGTCTGAAATTCTGAATAGAAAAATGACTCCAAAATATAAAAATATAAACAAAATCGTCTCGACCAATTCCAAATTCCATGCTGGTATTTAAATATATGCAAATGACTGCATTTGAGACGTTACTGTCTGTGAATTTTTTTGTAGCTATTCGGTTCAAGTGACTAAGAAGAATTCATCCTTTTGCCAATATCCTATTTTTCGGACCGGTTTTCTGTTTCTTCTCTTCCTTGGTGGAAATCTAAATCTAATATAAGTATAGCCCTAAGATATTACCAAATTTAAATAAGTGGGAATATGATATTTTTGGAAATGACAATATCTGCTTGTGATTTTCATAACCAATTCCGCTTTATGAAATAATAACATACCTAATAATAATCCCATATCCATGATTATTGCCACTCATTTTCTATTGGTATTAGAAAAAAGCTTACAAAATTTTATTTTTATAACGAATTTCAAGTTTTTCAAAGAATTAGTAATCTTATTTTATTTTTTTATGTGTGTGAAGATATACTATATATGTGAAATCGACTAATTACACTGCTAAACAAATTTATGGTGACAACTCGGTTATAAAAATAATAGAAATCATGTCCGGCTATGTTTTTCGCCTTGGGTAATAACAAGAAAATACGAATATCAGAAACTATTTTAATATCTCAAAATTAAAACAACTTATAGAAAACACATGATAATTGGTAGCTTAAGCGTTAATTATCACTAAGAATTTTGGAAAGATCTCATCTAAACATAAGTGCCCTGCTGCGTGTAGTGAAGCTCACAGGTGATATAACAAGCGCGCAGTAACTTAAAGACTTTAAGAGCGATAACTGAAGAGAAACTTGACGGAATTTTCATGTTATACGGCCAGCTTATTAATCTCGGGCAAATAGTCGTTCAAGCAAATTTTTCCAAGGAAGCAGTCATCAGGGTGATCAAGAAAAGGAACCGGAAAACAGGGAAGAAGACCGAACATCACAAATGTCTTATCTTACGTGATAAAAGGAATGCTAGAGAACGCAATGCCAATTGATAGGGCACGATGAACTGGTCACCTCTCTTATCATAAAAAGTAAAATGATGTCACAACCCTAAGACGAACTATTTGACGGACGTTAGTTAAACAAGACTTTGACTACTAAAGAATCAAGAAACAACTACCGTTAACAATGGGACATACAGAAAAACATTTCCAGATCTCTCGTAAATGCATTTCCGAATGCATGGATTTTAAGCAATTGGTTTTCACATATGAAAAACGCTTTTGCTCCAATGGACCCGGCAATTTCAGTTTGTACAGTGGCTCCCAAAAGTGTTCGTACACCAACAAGAATCAATTAAAAACCTCATTATTTACCATTATAAATTCTTATTATTACATGAAATTTTTTTCATAGCATATTTTTACAATTCTTAATAAAGCAGTGAAGAATAAATTTTAATTACGAGGCAAATTATTTTTTTTAAAAATGACAATAAATAAAATTGCACAAAAATAGGACACAAAAGTGATCATACACTTTAATAAAACATCACTAAATATGAAATTTTCTAAATTTTTATAAATGTTTAGTATTTAGTAGGATATCCTTTATTCTTTATAACAGCTTTTAAACGTTTGGGCATAGATTTAACTAAACGGTCGGTTACTTCTGCACCGATCTTGTTCCATTCTTCGATCATTACTGCTTTCAGTTGAATTTTCGATTTAATGTCGTGACTTCTTATTCGAACCTCTAATTCTTTCCAAATATCTTCTATAGGGTTTAAATCCGGTGATTGAGCTGGTGTTTTAAGGGTTTCAGGGTAATGATAGAGGAAAAAAAGACGAACATTCATGGCCGTGTGCTTAGGATCGTTGTCTTGGTAATATACAAAGTTGTTTAAAATGCCCAATTTTTGTGCTGACACTTTTATTAAATTATTATTGAGAATATTTATATAAATTCTATGATCCCTTATACCATCAATGAATACTAAATTGCCTACTCCAGCCGCTGACATACACCCCCAAACCATGACACCACCACAGCCATGTTTTACTGTTCCAACTAAATTCTTGGGATTAAGTTCTTCGTTTTTCTTTTTCCTCCGTACAATGAGTCTCCCACCCGACCCAAAGATGTTAAACTTACTTTCATCTGCAAATAAGACACGATTCCAATAGCTCTCTGGCTGGTTTATCATAGATTTGGCAAATTTAAGCCTAGCAATTCTGTTCTTCTGACTTACAAAGAATTTTCTTCGTGCAGAGCGGCCATGTATACCAGCATTCTGAAGAATTCTACGAATAGTTTCACATTAAATAGAAGTTCCAGTTGATTCATTATATTGTGATGTAAACCTTATTGCACTCAGACGTGGATTTTTTAGAAATTTACTCACAATATTTCTTTGACCTCTAGCTGACAGAATTTGAGGGCGACCATTACGATGCTTGTTTGCAATCCATTTTCCCTCTCTAACGTTTTATTATGTTTTGCACCGTTGAATGAGGTAGATTAGTTATAGTTGCAATGCCTCTAATTGATTTTCCAGCTTTAAAATGAAATATAATTAATTTTCGTACGTCTAAACTCGTTTGTTTACGAATGCGCGTCATATCTATGAATAAAGTAAATAGAACAAATAATTGTGATATTAAATACTGAAATCAAACAATTTTAGTGTATTTTTCAATTAGAAGTTAAATAAGCCGCAAAAGATATTTTTATGAGGAATTTAAATAAATAATGTTTGGATGTACGAAGACTTTTGTGTTCTAATTATGTGACATTTTTTATTTATTTATTTTTTAGAACAATACTACTTGATTTTTTATAAAAATATTTGTTCAGTTTTATTAAGAACTATTTAAAGATGCTAATTAAAAAAAAAACTAATAAAATGCTTTATTAAGAAGTATAGAACACAATTTCTGCAAATTTCTTTAGTGTACGAACACTTTTGGGAGCCACTGTATTTCTAACATAGAGGTGATTGCATCATCGCACTGCATTGACTGAAGCATCAAATTAATGCTGGCGGTATTATGATTCGTGATAAAGGCATCGTGATATGTTTGTTGAAAGCAAATATAGCAATCTAAAATATCTTGCTAATTTATAAACTACCTTATCAACTGTCATTAACAATTTTACCAGAATCAATGTATTTGGCAGAAAGACAATGTGAATACCCACACTGCAAAAAAAAAGCAAAAAAGCATTACGGTACCTGAAGCCTAAAAGAAATGCTGTTTTATACCTAATATAAATGCTGTCATCCCTGATCTGGATATCATCGAAATTTTGTGGTTCCTAATGGAGAAGGTTGTGTATGACGATGAAGAAAACGATGGCCGTAAAGAACTCATTCATCTTGTGGAGATGTGCGCAGAAGTTCAATAAGGAAATTATAATGAATCAATATAAATCAATTCCTGAGTATTTGCTAAAGGCCGTTGAAGCTAAAGGGATTCATATTCAATAACTGTCTTACCTTTTTGTTATCATTTCTTTGTTTCATATATGTGATTTCTTAGTAATAGTCAAAAGTTTTTGCTACCCATTTTCATGTATTTTTTGTAAAATATTTTAATTTTGAGATATTAGTTTTTGATATGCATACTGATTCTAATTGTCTCTTCAAGCCAGGGTGAGGAAAGCATCAATACACGATTTATAGTTATTTAGAATCAGGTGGTCGACAATTTTATACAGCAGCTTACTTCAAACTTCAATTCTTATAAAAAGGAAAATGAAAAAAAAATGAGAGTCTAAAGTTTGTTTCGAAAATATTAGAGCTGATATAAATTTTATAACATAATACAACTGAAATTTTTAGGTATATTGTTATAAGACACATTTCTTTGGCCAATTGTCTTGGAAGAATTTCCCAACATTTTTTTAGAAAAAAAAAAGATAAATTTCAAATTTGGTTAATAAAAGCAAAATCATTTTTAATCAAGCAAGTATCTTTCAAAAATAAATTAAATAATCCTTTAGCCAATTAACTGTTTTTGACGTATATATTCTTCATGGAAAAAGTTAAAAAAAATGCGTTTGGATGAGTTTATTCGTCAGGAGTAATAAGTACTGACAATGTGCAGTTTGAATAACAATTTTATCAAGTCTGAAACGTATTCGTAAATTTCAAGATGTTTAAAATATTTAAAGGCCAGGTCGAAATCAAAGAAACAAATAAAAGATAGTTAATAATTATTATGAAAAATCGCATATAATATGAATTGTTTTTCTTAAATGTATTAGTGTGTTGTATTAGCAGTCCATTTTTTTGTTTTGTTTCGTTCATATGTAAAAAATGTATATTAGTTTAAGTAAATAAATGAACATGATTATTGAAATAAAAAAAGTCTTTTGATTTCAAAATAATTTCATATTCCACAAACTCTGTGTTTGAGGGGTATACTCGTCATTGCTATATTTTTGAGACACAATTTAAATGAGCCATTTTTGAAGAATCAAAGCAGTTTACTGGTTAAGATGATTCTATGTTCGAAAAATCTAAAATTTATTATTCAAAATAGGACATATAGCCAAACAGTATTAGATTAAGAAAAGTTGCACCATTGGAATAAATATATCTTAAATTGATTAACTGTTGCTACAAACAACATTTCATAATTGAATGATTCTCATTTATAAAATTAAAGGAGCATTTTAATTGCTTGTAAAATATTTAAAATGCAAACAGCAGTGAAAAAAAAAAAAAACAATCTTTAAGGTACCATATTATAACTAATTAACATTAAAATAAATTTGTGGATTTTAATCAATTGTTGTCTGCACATACTTTGAAAACTAAAATTAGATTAATTAGGAACATTTTAAGGAGATGACTAGCGATTCTGTGATATTCGAATTTAGTCTTCAAATTGTGAGAAATTTCTCATTTCACTTTTTGGAGAGCAATGCATTGAAAAAAAAATTAAAAATGTTCAAAAATTGAACAAAATATTAATTGCACAGTGTTCAGTTAAATTCTAAAATGAAAATATTAAAAGGAATCAAAAAATTATATATAAGAATTTCATCCATGATAACTGTCAGATCATTAGTTTTTTTTCTTTTCATTAAATATCATTTACAATTTAAAAAAACAAACAAACAGAAGTATTATTGTCCAAGTAGAATTTATTGAAAGAATTATTTATTGAAATGACAATACTATTTATTAAAAAAAGATATTACTTTTACTGAAATGGGACAATATTATTGTAATGCTTTAAAAATGAAACTATTTTTTTATTCCTAAGAAATCGAAAAGAATAACTAGAGGATTTATTTATAAATATATAAATATTGAGGAGTTTGAAAAATAAACTGTGCAAATGCTGTATGAAAAAAGAAAATTAAATTTTTATTTGTAATAATGTGAATCTATGCCATGCATTAATTATTTTTTGTTGTTAAACTTGTTTCAGGTGGGGAATAACTTTATCAGGGAATAACGTGAGTCTTTAAGCATTGTTTGTGTAATAAAAATTAATTATGCTTTGATACGTGAATGATTCGCATTTATGAAATTAAAGGCATATTTTTAATTGATTGTAAAATATTTGAAATGCAATCAGTAGCGAAAAATTAAATAACATAATTAAATGACAATTCAAAAAGTCTCTCAAATATAATTTTTAGAGGTAAACAGATACATTCGCATTGTGTTCAGTTCAAAGAGAGGTAAGTAGATTTAAAATTGGGAAAGGAAATCAAAAAACTCAAAACTGAAGTACTATAAACAAATAAATGTTAGAAGCCACTCAGGTAGTCTATTTTAATTATCTTAATCATTGCATTTAATATCGTATGATGCTATAATTCATCATATATTGAGTTCAAAATACTGTTATCTTTAAATCTTGTTTAAATGTCTCTTTCAAAACTAAGACAGATTCCCTGTCCTATTAACTGAAGAGAAATAAATTCTAATCAACCCAAACACTTTCCAAAAATTGTGAAAATAAAACTAAATACAACCCACCTTAAATGAAAATTTCGAAAAGGTGAACAGGAGTGAATAAAAGCTAGCGATAATTGCTGGATCATTAGAATTGCTTAACTTTTCATCCTGCTTCATTTGCATTGGTTTTTGGATAAAACATGAAATAGTGCAGAGTCTTACACTTTTGATTACTTACTCTCTTACTCTCACTCTATTCCCAGCAGACCTGCCAAAATGTCCAGAGAATTTTCTAATAAATATAGGAACACTTTGAAAAATGAGGCGTGAAGCGTACGATTGCTGCACGAAAGGAGTAATTTTTTTTCTTCTTCTTTAGTGTAATTAATGGCTCAGTCGAATTTCCCCTTCATCTGGTTCACACGCAATGCGTTAACACTACAAAGTCATCATCTCTTCTTTTCAGAAAAGTTCCTCTTCGTTGTTGTATATGCAGAACAAATTACCGCGGTACCTGGTTTGCGATAAATCTTCTTTTGAAGTTTCCGCTATTTTCTCTGTGATGGTTGTGTATGCATTTCTTAATCTTTTCATTTTTTCATTATTTTTCTTCTTTTTTCTGGCTTCTTCTTTGAGCGATACAAGTATTATTCCA
This sequence comes from Argiope aurantia, assembly GCA_026543865.1. Classification (NCBI taxonomy): domain Eukaryota; kingdom Metazoa; phylum Arthropoda; class Arachnida; order Araneae; family Araneidae; genus Argiope; species Argiope aurantia. The sequence continues at coordinate 38,876 of JAPMOR010042603.1, forward strand.
TTCTGTAATTACGAGCAGAAATGAAAAGAAGGCATCCTTTCTTTGATAAAATGATGCCATTATTTTTTTCTACCACTTTTTTTTTGTTTTTAATGCGATTATGTGATGCAGTTAAATAAAAAAAAATAGACTTGATTAAGTTGCAAGCTTAAAACTGTAAGAGCATTATTCTTTTTTTTTTACTTACCCCTTTTATTTAAAAATTATAAATAGTTTAGCAATCGCAAACGATAAATTATTCTTTGAAAAAAGCTAACTTAATTGCTGGAAATGTAGCTCAAAAAATAAGTTAATGTAAAGGAAAAAGATTATGATTTTTAATTGCACTTTGTAATTTGAGAAAATTTTATGTATGAAAAAGTAAGCATTGATAAGATAAGAAGCTTTTAATATTTTCATTTCTAAAATATTCATAAGTTGAAAAGATCAATAGTTTGAAAAAAAATATTTTTTTAATAAAATATTCCTTAATGCTTCTATCCTTTCATAAATTATCAAGTTTCACTTCATTATACATTCAATGTATCCGAATTTATAATGTAATAAAATCAGATGAATGCAGTTTCAAAAATAAATTTAAAAGAAAATGATTAATAATTTTTCCACACAATTAGTAATTGAAGAGTATTAAGTAGAGAGTAAAATGTAATGATATGTAGGAACTTTAAATTTTCTTGTTTAAAAATTTTTCTTAAGCTGAAAAGATTGGATATTTCTTTGTTAAAAGACTTTCTTAAATAAAATATTATGCATTGATTTGTTTTAAAAATATTCAAAGTTGATTTCATTATTTATTTAATGAAACTAAATGTATAATATTATAAATAACTATGTGCAAATGTGAATGTATTTAAAGGAACAGAATAAAGTATTTATAATAACAATTAATAATTTTAGAAAATAATTTCTGCAAAATTCAGAATGTTATAAGATAGGAAAGTTCTTTTCCCGTTGTTCGATACACAATTTATTTAAAAAAGCACAGTTTGTTACAAAACAATCTTTTTGAAATATAAAGTTGTGTCATGTTTCTTTTATAAGTAGATAATGAAATCTTTTTTTAGCTAAACTTAAATAAATAAATGATGCTTTTTAACTTTTCAATAAAATAAAGTGTCTTAATAATTAAATTTATGTGTCTCTGTTTCGTGAAAATTGTTAATTTTAAATGTCAAATGTAAGTTGCAAAATATTTAATTTCAAAAGGCTTGAGCAAGTGTTTATAATATGGAAATTACTGAACGTCAAATTGAAATTCTGTATTATAATCAATCACACATGTAATAATTAGAAACTTGTTTAGCAACATCCACTGAAATAGTTTACATTATCTGCCCCTTTTGTAGCTCTAAATAAATTGTAGTAATTTTCAAACAATGTCTCTGCAATCGAAATTTTCTAATGGCTTTTGAACTAATTGAAATCGTTGTTGGCAATGGAAACAAATGCATTTGAACAACTGATATAAATTATGAATTCTTTATTTTCAATATTTTATATTTTAGCAATGGATTGTTTTTTCTTAAAGTGACCATTTTTCTTATAGCCAAAGTTATTATATGATTGAGCAATAATTTAAAAATATTAATCAGTGCAAAGTTTTCGTTTACTTTTCTATAATTAATTATCTAAAATTATGTGTTGAAAATAAACATTGATGAGATACGAAACTTTGTTGTTTCAAAAATATTCATTATGTTGAATATATCGGGAATTTCAATGCAAAAATTAAAAAAAAATATTTTTGTAGTCTTTAGATAAATAAATATTCAAAATCTTATTGTTTCCACTCCTTACTAATTTATATATCTTTTACTGAGCTGAAAAATTATTACTAAACGCATCCGACAAGTATTCAGTAAATATTTACATACAGATTTTGTTTTTTAATATTTAATTGTCTTCTAACCAGATTTTAAGGCAATTTTGTTTCAAATATGTGGTGTATTTTAGATGAAATTTATTTACTTATTCTTTTAAAAATAATGAAACAAGATATGAAAAGCAATGCTCGGATTGAATAAAATTATATAATTTAACAATATGCAGTGTGCTGTAATTTTTTTCTCCAAATTTACTTTCCAGTATTTTTTGACACTACATTAAATACTTCTACGAACCTAATTTTTTAGTTAGAAATAAATGGTGTTTGTTTTTCAAAACAATATATTTATTATAAAATTTTTACTAAATTGAAGAATATTAGATAAAATCGAGTAAAATTCAATTATTTTCAAAACTTGTCATCACACTTTCAGAATACCAAACCGATAATAAGTAATATATTTGTAAAAATATATACTCTGTTTATGTCGGAATGTGTCTGAAAGATAATTAAATAGCTTCAGACTATGCAATTTCATATAAGTTCTATCAATATAATTTTTGAGCCACAGCATGGAGTGTAGGGAGGGTCAAGTTTTCTTCATTGTGCTAAATTTAATTTTGTTCCCATTGTATTCTGTGCTTATCATTCTAAATCAAATTTTTTGGTATAACTAATCATTAAATTACGGGACTAAATTTTTGAAAGACAAAATCATAATACGAAAAAAAACATAGATTTAAAAATAGAAAACCACAAGATTGTGTTTTTTAAATCAGATTTTAGTTTTTTTTCGATTATACTTATTTGATAATATAAAGATAATATTTGCACTAGAATTCTTAAAAAAATTATATTTTTGAGTTGATTTTAATCCGAAATGCCTGCAAGATTTTCTTAGTTTTATTTCCCCATAACTCAGCAAGCGAAAGACGTAAAACATACTGAAGCATAAAGAAATCCATCTTTTCTTTCAAATTTAATCTTCAGATATTATTTATAGTTATATTGATAACGTGAAATTATCCTAAGAATTATTTGTTGGCAATTGTAATGTTGAAATTTTTTATTTGTTGGAATATCATATCTATTGGGAAAAAATCACGCCAATTTTCAGCACTCATAATTTATGGGAATGATTTTTCTAAACCATTATGGCATTTCAAGAATTGAAAAAAAACTATTAGTTCACTTCCTAACAGATTCCTCTAAGACTACCCTTTGGAGAATATGTCTATCATAGCAAGATCCTCTATCTTACTGCTTGTTGCTAAATGATGTATAAAAGTTCGCCTCATTTTCAGTAAAGTCTTAATATAATTTAAGATTATTTAAAAAATATTGAGTCTGTTAAAAAAAGTATGATGCAAATCCTTGGTTGATTTGATGGTTAACATTTTAATAAATTTTCATTGCTAGCAGATATATAAAAAGAAATAAATATATTTTCTTTATTTTTGGGGCAAAAGAATAAGACAGTTTTAAAATTAAATAACTAGTTGGTTACGTTATGATGCTCTAAATTTATGTAAAAGAAAGTTTGGTCTCTGAAAGAAATGATATATTAGTATCACTATACATTATAATCACTATCACTATACATAACCTAATTATTAAGCATTCGCAAAGAAAGAAAAATCTAAAAATAAAATTATATTTATTTAAAATTTACGAAATTGAATGAATCTGAATTAAAAGGAAGATATTTGTAGAAATAGAAATTAGAAACATTTTTCTTAATGTTATATTTTAAAACAATACGAATGAAATTGAAAAAAAAGAGAAAAGGACTTATTCAAAATTGTTGAACAGAGCATGTCGGGAAATGCCAAGGATAATTAGGATCTGAAGGCTTAATGCGTAATAAAATTGATGTTGTCAGCACTTAAGGAACACGTTTGCAAGATTGAAACATAATTTTCTGCATTCACATATCAAACATTTCCATGAAACCAAAGAGTCTTTCAATAAATTCCATTGTGATAAAAAAAATTGATAAGAATTATATTACAAAAGAATATGGGATGTTACTGCTAGATTCTTAACTCAATACTTATTAAAAGATAAAATAAGAACAAATATTTTACAGTGAGAGAATATAAATAATCAATTTTTTTAAATTTATATTGTAACACTAAATGTTAAATCATTAATGTATTTTCATCAAAATATTATGACATGTATTATTTTATTATTCGTATTTGACTGTTAGTAGTAGTTGTTTCGTCTTAGATATTGAATATATTTAATTTGATTAAATCATATTTATTTGACTTCTCTTTTATAATTCCGTCGAACTGTGAGACATAAAAATAGTTTTAATTATTTTTCATACATTCTGTTTATGAAACTTTGTGAAGAAAATCAATTCCATTATATCATAACTCTGTTCAATGTGCAAATGTTAGTTTTATCCATCAGTTTCCACTATATTGTAATCCAATATTTTTATTCGTCCTGTAATATATTTGGACATTAATCAAAATATTTCTTCCTTAGCTTTCAAAAATGGATGAAAATCTTCTGATTAAATAATTGATGAAATAATGTTATCTATTTGACTTTCAGGATAACGATGTAATTAATAAGTTATTGAAAATAAGACAACAAAAAATAGTTTAAGAAAAATGCAAACATTCTGGGAAATAGCATATAACTATTAAATTGGTATCATTAAAAATAATTGGAAAAATTTGAAATGATGTAAAATTAATTTTTATGCAATACTATTTCCTGAAGTTATGCCAGATAGAACAATGCCAAAATTTACATAATTTTAATTAATTAAAATATTTTTAATTAAAAATTGTTCCTACGTGCACATTTCTATGCTTCAAAATATTTTTACCAAAGCTTTTAACTGTAAGTCAAACGGTCTGACTTGCAAAGAGTCAAAACTCAGACACTGATATACACACATTCATCTTTATGATTAATTGAGAAGAAAAAAAAAACATGAGACAAAACGTTACAAGGGTACGTACGGTGAGCGTCGGAAAAAATTAAAACTATTTTCGGTTTTAACACCCAAAAAAATTAAAAGCCCACAGTAAAAAATGACATGTGGGTAAAAAATTATTTTTATGTATATGCTCAATTAAAATCAATAATTACGAAAAATTCTAATAAATTAATAAATTAAAAATTAATAAATGAGAATTATTCTTACTGTATTAAAAGTATTAGTATGTACTTTTGCATTGTGAACAATATCGAGTCAATATGTAAATCTAAACTAATAATAAATGTGTGTGTAAGCGTGTATGTGATTTGTTGCTCTACAAGCTAGACCGTTTGTTCTATTTCTGTTAACTTTGGCACACATATGCCTTGGGAAGGGGGGCAAAAACGTACATTTTGGAGCAAATTAAAAAAAATAATTAATTAAATATTAAGGGAATTTTCTTTTATTTTCCCGCAATAACTTCCGACAATATTACAGAGCAAAAATGATTTTTACATCTTAAATTTTAAATATATATATATATATATATCCAATGGCCCTTTTTTAAAAATCGTTCAAATATTTCTTGGGTTCTAGTAATAATTTTATATTTTTTTCTGCCTTATTTATAAAAATACATTGCAGTATTTTCCTAAAATTTAACCTATTTTTAATGTTTCACTAAATACTTATTCGTACGATTTTTTCGCATTATTGAAAATTAAAGGACTTTGCTTAATGTATGTAGATTGCAAAGCAGCTAAAAGTGTGAAGCTACAATATCGCCAAAATGTGAAGATGGATGAAAAAATTATTTCCGTTTTTAAAAGAGCCATGATGGCATAAGTTTAATCTCCTTTAAAACGTTTCATGTACTCAGTGGATGAAGTATTTGTAAGACAATTGGAATAATTCAATTCTAATGCCTAGCAGTTTGGCAGAATCGCTGAATGAAGCTATATTAAAAAGAAATTAAGTAAAATTAAATCTAAAAAATCCTAAGGTGAATCAGGAAGGTTGCTAATGTAGACCAGTTATTGGTAAAGTATTAGAAAAATCCATATCCAGCTTTATTGAAATATTTGTTAAAATTTGAAATATTTTGAGTTGTTTCCATGTTTCCATATTCAATCTGGTATTCAACTTCTATAATTAATATATAAGAAATCATTCAAAGTAATTTCAAAGAATTTAAAAGGTTTTGTACAGTTTTCGTAATATTTCAAAAGCACAGTTTTCTAAAATCATAGAATGAATTACTTTCAGAATAAAATGGAAAAATCATTTTCTGCAATGGTAAGTATGCCTGAGAGTAGAATAATATGGGCTTACTTTTTTATCTATTATGTCTGTGGCTGTGTCGAGACTCTTTTAACTTTTGTACTCTGTGATTCTCAATAAATAAAACAGAGCCAACAAACACACACTGATGTATCATTGGTATCTTCCATTAAGAGATCACTTTTTGGAATCTATCCAAATTCGATAATGACTGCTATCAAGAACTAATTCATAGGTAGATATATGAATATTTATATATATATTTCTTTTTTCTATCATTCTAATTTATCTTTATTTTTATAAATTAACAGGTAGCTTATTAAGTATTGCATAAACACACTACAGATCATAATTACGACTCACAATTTTCTCATCAGTAACTATTAAAAGGTTGAAAATATTTTTTTATCTCAAGTTTGTTCTGCTTTGTTGCAAAATCAATTTATGAATTTGAAAAATACGTTTCAATTATATACCATGACGATATAAAAAGTTTAAGAATAGTATTTTTCTTTCATAAATTTAATTTTTTTCGTTTATTGTCTAATTAATTAATATGATTTAGTTAATGCAATTTTAATCATAATTCAAATTAAATTTTTAAAAATCATAAAAATTGATTATTTAATAATTTTATGTACAAACTATTTTAAAATTTATTAATGAATTTAGAAATTATTTCTAATTATTTTGTATTAATTCCTTATTAATTTTTTATAGAATTACATAATTACTTTTAAAGATAAAGTGCTTATTTATAAGTGATAACAAACTGATTGGTAAATAAATAACTACATCTTATTTTTAATTTTAAATTTAGTATAATAGTTCAATGTCATTATTGAGTTTCATGCAATAATTGTATGCAAAATCCAAAAAATAACCGTTCACAGTAGTTCAAAAGAACTAACTTTTAAAAAACTTAACTTAAAGATTTAGTTTGAAAGTTCAGTATTAATAAATGCGTGAGACTCATTGATCAATACATTCATGCATAAATATTTTTGAGAAATTTTCTAAATGAAACTTGTCAGCTTTAAACCTTCTATATATCGGAAAAATTATTTCTATCTGATACCTGATAATTTTTAATGATCTGTATTCTTCATAAATGATTTTATTTATTTTTATTATATCAAAACAAAATCTCTTACAACAAAGATATTTATTTTCAATGACGATTCTAGTTAAATTTTGCAACACACACTATTGATAAAATTGCAGATTACGTTCTCTTATAAAGCAATTTCGAAAATCACATTTATTTTCGGGAAGAGTTTACCCATTCCAGTACGTGAATCCAATAATATAAGAAAATAATTTCAAATATTTGAAAATAAATTTCAAACCAAACAATATTCAATGATACAGTATAAGCTTTATTTTATTTCAAACTTTTTTCCAACTTGATTTATGCTGCACATCATATCCAGTGAAAAAACAGAGAAAAACTATTACTGAAATAAAGTGCGTGCCGATCTGTTTTCTTCTCGAAATTCTCGGGTTCTCACGCGAGACTCTGATTATATGCCAAGATGAAAAAATGAACGAAGAATATGCTTATTTTTTTACTAAGTATCATGCATTTCCAGGTAATAGATTCCTTTCGTAAGCCGTCGAACAAATTCCCATAAATAATACAGTCTATCTAATGTTTCTTTGTTTAGAGAATAAAGTGAAAATTATTTTCGTTCAAATAGTAAATCATGGCAATATTTAAGTATTCTTTCGTCCAAACTCTCACATCTTTACTAAAAGTGTAGACTCCAAAGTTACCAACGAGCAAATGTTATCTTTCTAATAATTGGCTTTCAAATTCTTAAAGAATAAGTTTTCTGAAGTGCTATAATAAATGCTTCAATTTTTTTAAAACTTATACCTATGAATTATGAGAATTATCTCTTAATTATGTCAAACAAAATCCCGAAACCTTTATTAAAGAACATTGCTTTTAAATTATATTTATATATATTTTATCCGAAGTGACAATTAATTTTATACTTATCCATATAAAGAAACGCAGTTTACTTTTAATAAGAAATATTTTGATTTTTAATACTATTCTCTGTATCAAAATCGGTATATGAATATATTTGTCAAAAGAAATAATTTAAGCATTCATCAAAGAAAAGATTCATGCAAAATATTTAATTTTAAAGAATTGCATTGAAGCTGAATAAGAAAAAAAATATCAGGTAAGGGATATATATATATATATATATATATATATATATATATATAGATGCTTTCGTGAAATTAAAATATTTAAAACTATAAAATTATTAATAATATGTTATAAAATACCGAATATAATTTGAGTACCCATTTCTTAAATAGATAAACATGAATCTACAAAAAAGTGAGTTTTTCTGAGGATTCTAGGAAATTCTCTTAATTCCGCTTAAACTATTTTTTTAATTGAATTTTTCTTTTGATAATTAAGGTTAAGTGATTATTTGAAATATTCTCCTGAGCATATATATTTTTTAATGTTGTTTAAATTTCAATTATATGCACTAAGCTGGAATAAAAAATCCCTCACTGATGTTCAGTGATTAGGAAATCATACCCCTTCAATATAAAAGAATAAAGAAAATAAACAAAATTAGCAAAAAATTTGAAATATATATATATAAAAAAATGGATTAAAAAGCATCGGATGCTTCATATATCATATTTCACTTGGTCTTCGAAATCCATTTTATTTTCCAATGATTAAAAAACCAATTTAGAAATATTATTTTAGAATAAAATTTAATTTAGAAAAAAGAGAATTAATAAGTGTAATAAAATCCTCTTTCATGTAAATCGCGAGTAGCAGCATTTGTTTTCAAATTTTTCTCCAAAAGAATAATAAATCATTTTTAAGGCGATCTACACATAAAAAAATTCATAAACCCGTGTACTCTAACCTGTTTACCTCTATATATGTAAGCTTAAAAAAAGCTTTCCGCATTGATACAATATAAAAGAAAAATTACTTGATTTGATTTAAAATTGTATGTAACAGGACTTTTTGTACTTATAGAATTTAATTCAGGATAGACAAATCCTTGGCATTTTTATTGAATAGTGGTTTTGCTCAATCAATTGCATACACATGTTATTATGTGTATAAAGTTACACATATTTCCAGAAATTCTAAGGTTACTGGAAACATGTTGAACTAATTAGTTTTTTTCCTGTGATAAAATTAGAGAACCTAATATAACTCTTAATATTTAATTCTTAAGAATTTTGCGAAATAAAGCATCGACAACAGGCGTGTTTAACCTAATTTACTCTGTTTAATATTGACATTTGATTTCACAAGCTAATTGTAATTTCTGTTTAGTTAAATAAGCTAAAGGAGTAAACAAATAACGTTTATAGAAAACACATATTTTTGAATTAAGAGTAAACAGATTTATTCGCCTGTAAATAACTTCTTCAATGCATTCCTCGAATTTCTGAATGAATAAACTATCTTTTTAAAATCCACACACTCTTTCGAGATCCTTTAACAAATTCTAACCTATATTCGTTTTGCTTGGTTACTCTTTAGATATTGATTTGAATGTAATTAGTATTTTCAAACAAATTCTGTGAAATGCACACAATGTTTTTAAATTAACACTTTTCCCCATGCTTTTGTTAAGTGACTTGAAGTTCTACAATATTAAATGAATTACTAAAGGTTGGAGCATTCAAATTCGTTTTTTATATAAAACCTAGTTATATCTTTTGTATTTGAATAAAGACTAATATTATGAAAACAAGACAAGAAATACATATTTACAATGAAATTAGATATCTTGACAAAAACATTTGTGTTAGAAATAAGACAGTTTCTGACAAATAAGTTCATGAACAGTTTTTTTATATAAGAGATGTTAATAATATGGAGTTAAATAATTTTATAAAATATGAAAAAAAAGGAATATTTGTAATTTAAAAATATATATTTATGTATGTATATTTGCATTTTATACATATTACTTTTCTTAGTATTCAGTCGGCATAAAGTTAATTTCAGTCAGTTTACATTACAAAAACACTATATTTACATTTTAATATAAATACTTATAAATAAAAAAGTGATACACTTATGTTTACTTTATTTTTATCATTTATTAAGATTATCTTATAATGAACTGTCTATTATAATGGAAATTTGTATTGTCTGAAAAAGAATCTATTTGCAACTACCAGCAATAATATTTTTATTTAAACTTATATAAAACTCAATGTGTGTGTGATGGCGATCTACAGGCCAGATCGTTCGACCTGCTGGTACCAAATTTGGCACATGCATATCTTGGTGGTTGGGACTGTGCACCTGAGGTTCCTTTTTTGAATTTTTAATTAGAATTCTAATTATAATTAAAAAACTAACTTTCCCGCGAAAAAACTTTTCATTTCCCTACCGCCAAATACGTAAGGCTTCAGTTATTTTCCCACGCTAATAAGGATAAGCTTAACATATTTTCGGCCGATTATTTCAAACGATTGTTTATTTTTTTACTGTTTGATGCATTTAAAATTAAACATTGTTAATTAATCGATCTTTCAGATTAATTTTATGAAGTACTTTTGAATCAAAATAAAATAGAATAAAGTAAATTAAAAATTTCTACTGCTTAGCGGTACCCCAATTGGCGTAGACAATTCACGTATTTGCGTTACCATAATTGGAGTTGAAAATTCAGGCATGCGCATTGTGTTCTGATTGTTGACAACTATTTTCAACGGATGCGGACTTGATTTAAATTATTTTTAGGTTAGTTTTATGCTTATGTAATTAAATTGTATTTATGTTAGTTATATATTTTTTGTATATGCTTATAGTTTTAAATATATATTTTTTTAAGTAGTTTTTTCTTAACCTCTTTTCGACTGATTATTTTTATTACGATTCTGTTTATTTTCTTAGTGTTTAATGCCTTTAAAATCAAACACTGTTAATTAATCGATCTGCTCATGATGAATCTGAGAAAATTTTGTTGACAAATTCTTGAGATATTACATACATTAAGAAATATATTGTTTAGTGCCCATAAGGTTTAAATGCTCAGTGATTATGTTTCAGTAATAATATTATTAAAAAATGGCTTTGCTTCAGTAAAAAATATTATTATATTAATTGCAGATTAATCATTTCCACTTTAATTTAAAGCATAAATTCTACGGGAGCTAACAGAAGATTATAGAGATACATATTATGTTATGACTGAAGGCTTTTATAACATTATGAGTGCATTATATGACTATCAAAACTTGAAGTTTTAAAATATTTTAATAAAGAAGCTATTAAAGTAAAAATTACATAAAATATTTAGTTATTAAAATTTTAACGAGCATTAAGATTGTCGAACCGGCTGGTTGCCAAAGGCGGCTAGTAAATTACAATTTAAAGTAGAACTTTTGCATTCAATGTAAATAATGTTTCATAACATTATATTTTGTGAAATATCTTTATTTTCTACACTTTTAAAAATCGCAGAAGAATATTACATTTATCTTTCTACTTAAAAACATTCAATTATAAAATTTTAATACCTTAAAAATCGTTTGTTATAAAAGTGAGATTTTCAAAAATAAAATATTAATTACAGCAGAATATTTTCCTTTATATTTTAAAATTTTATAAGAAAAATTGGTCAGTGACATTGGGAAAAAAATTAAATGTTGAAATAGATAAAATTACAAAGAAATTCTATTCTTAATGGTTTTTGCACTTCACTAAAATTCTGTCCGGTACTGAATCGCATAAATGTGGGCATCGTCTGAGCTGAAATTATTCAACTATCAACCCAGCGCATCCAGATGTTTAATTACTGAGTTAAATTGTTTTTTTCTGTGAATGTGCTCAATGAACCAATAGAGCTTAGATAATTTCTGCCATATTTAAATCTGAATTTCTAAAATAAAGTAGCATAATCTAGACAGTATTTTCAAAGAACAAAGTTTTAACTTTGTTATCAGTATACATAACTTCCTCTATCTCTGAATGCTAATGCCGTGGCAAGACAGAGGCTATGTATTAATCAAAATAAATTTTCCCTGGCAAATCTAAATTATGAAAGAGACATCACAACCACAATCGCAGGACTCAGAAAAAGGCTCTTGTAGATACATGCACTCTGAGGATCATGCCTGATGGTTCCAGACTCTATGACTGTCCAGACGTGCAGCTGGATGCGGAGCATAATTTTATCTGCCGTTTTATTATTTCAGCCCTTTTCAAAATAGTCATCGACTGCACCAGGGATATTCTTTTCTCCGATAAAGCTAAAGCTGTGGTCAGGAGTGCTCTGCATGCTTTCAGCCCAATCTAATCCTTTCTCCTTTTTTTTACCATATTTTTATAACACTTGTAACACGACGACAACAACAACAACAGTGTACATTATTGAGAGCCCTTGTCGAAGCATCTATTCTTTTCCGTCTAAATCTGAGCTATAAGGAAGAAACTTAAATATAATATGTACTTTTCCTTCAACCTCTCAGAAAAGGAAACATCGACTATTTCTCATATCTATTACTGGTAACCAGCATATTAAGAATCAATTTTCCATTTGTATAATTAAATAAAATTCTTTTTCTTACAATGAGAGTAACATTAACAGTCATCTAAACTGCCCAAATTAAACCTTTTTGATTAGAATGTGACTTTACTTGGTTGTCCACTACATACATTATTAAGTTTTTTTTTATCACTTTTGATGATGAATTTGATATGTAACTGACTATATTTGACTTTTTTGAATAATTGAAAATTATTTGTTCATCATGAATTCCTTTCTTCTAGAATTTTAATTTCGAAACTTACTATGTATTCTTCATAAGAGCGGCATTTTTTAAAAATCATTTTTGTCTTCTTTACTTGCATGCGACTATTTGTGTTTTAAGAAAGTAAGAAATTTCATTGATGATGCTGTTGAGTGCATAAGAAATATTTATAGATTGCTTTATACATATATATAGTCTTTATATGTAAAGATATTACATTTTTCAAATTTTTTTAAAGTTACACTTCGCAGTATTCTAAATAGAAACAATAATCCGATTTCATACAAAATGAGTGAACCGAGAGAAAAAAAGATAAGAAAGCAAGAAAAGAAAAGTAATTAACAATTATTCTTTTATCTTAACCTCATCAAAACACAAATGTCTTTCTGTATTTTTTTTGGATTAGAGAATTAAATAATTAAATATTATTTTCTATTAATTTTATTATTTGATAATTAATTCATATCTAGAAAATATCTATATAGGAATTTAAAAAAAAGGAATTTTGATGCATTATATATATATATATATGCACATTCATTTAGATTATAAATTTACTTTTAGTTTTATTCAGCATCTATAATTGAATCATTAAGTACTTTTGCATGTTTAAATATTTTTTATTACTTTAAGTACTTCATTATAGTTAAAAGGTATTCCATTACGAAAAAGCAATTATTTTATTTTATATGCAAAGCATGTATTGTGCAAACAAATCTATAAGTTAATCCTATAAGTATTCTTTTAATGTAAGAAAAATAAATAGCGCTGAGATATTTTTGTTCAAAGTCTGAATAAAAATTTCTTACTCCTTATATATTTCTATCATTTTTAAAGCTTTATTAAATGAGCTATACTGCAACAAAGAGAAATTTAATCAAATTGAAAATGTGTATTACGGGGGAAGCCTTACTTCCATAAGTTGCTTGCATGACTTAATTAGGGCAAAACCACAAAACGAAAAAAGAAATAAATGCATGGACGCATCAGACACTAATTGGGTAGAATATATTCTTTCGCATTTTAATTGCTAAGAACTGACTGAATCTTAGATTCTCATTATGGTAGCTCGAGAGTTTGGAGTAAGTAATATAACATAAAATAAGAGTGTATCGAGTGGATGATATCGTACCGTCTAAGAATTTAAAGAATGATCGGAATGTATAAGAGGAATTCATCAGAGAGGAAACTAGATCATTAATAAATATTTTTCCGAAAAACTTTTCGTTAATTTCTATGTTTGGGTCTCTAGAAAAGTAATTATAAATTTTGATTACGGCAAGAAGATTAAATGCACCATTAATACCCGGTCTGGAAATAAATGATTTTTAGAACGACTTACTTAAAGAGATATCTGACTGAAGGAAGTAGTTTTAAATTTTCAATTATTACTCAATTTTAGAACGGCTCTTTAACATCTTGAAATCTATTTTTAGCAGATAATCAAAGATTTCGAAATAGCTTCGTGTGTATTGATTTACATATCAGCAAAGTTAATCTTTCTAAAATATTTCTCTTTCCAAAGATTTAGCTTCATTTTTGAAGGTAGCTTTCGCTTTTGTTATCAAATATTGTTTTAAACTAGAAATTATTAAATATTTAATAATTCACCTCAGAAACCTTTGTGCAGGAAAAAAAGTTTTAAGTCCATATAATTAGTTTTAATATAACATGGGATATTAATTTTCTCGGAATATTTAATTAAAAATGAAACGTTATTCAGGTCTAATGAAGTCTGTGTATTCTTTTAAAAACTGAAATTCTTGTGTGTTCAAAAAATATTCTTCTAGAATTATGTATTAATATCATGATTAAGAAATATATATTAATTAGTTTTTCGATCGATGATATACGAAATGAAAAAAAAAATACTTGCCATCCCATAATAATAACATGATTAAACAATATGTATTAATAAGTTCTTCGATCTATGATATACGAAATGAAAAAAATACTATACCAAAATAATATTATGATTACATAATATATATATTAATTAGTTTTTCGATCGCTGATGCACGAAATGCAAAAAAAAAGAAACTAATTATTCTATCATTACCAGGTTTTTAAATATGGTAATAATGTCACTTTTCTTTTATTACTCGTCCAATAATAATATAAAAATAGTTTATTAATTAAATTTGAATAAATTTATATATAACAAATACCAATGTCCTATTTTGTGAAGACTCATTAACGGATATTATATTTTTTAATGTGTTTAAATGTTAAATTATTTTCAGAATTAGGGGGCATCTGCTCCTTCATCGACCAGATGTTATCATTTGATTTGCATATCTAAATTAAACGGCAAAGCCAAAGAGCCATCCCAATCTATCGCTACCGAATTGCAACAAATCCTATGAAATTAATATCATTAAGGACCACTTGAAAATTACGTTAATATCATATCAAATTAATGTTTATAGAAGAATGATCTTTTCTTCTCTAAAGACAATCAATTTTCTAAAGATATTTCAAAATGACATTTTACTTTGGAGAAAAACCTTAACAAAGATCGTCTATCACACTGACTAAAAATATCCTATGCATCATTTCTGCCAATTTTGTAAATCTAGGGGTCATGAGCTTTCTTATGAAACAAATTTTATCTAAATAGACTCAAAAGTTTGGTGACTGAAGAGTGGAGGAGAACAAATATCCTTAACGATGTGAAACCAGGATTATCGGAATTGAACCATTAATTGGGATTGTACTACTGGTTTTCTTTATTATTTCAAATATGTAGCTTCTAGACTGTTACTTCAAAGTATAAATTCGGAACATATTTTTTGATATAAATACCGAGATTCTCATTTAGAAATCATCAAACTTTGATACCAAAGACATTTCTTTGTTCAAATGTTTATACTTTCTGCAGTAACTCATAAAGTGATTGACGAAGATAATTGGAATTGATTGCACGTTAATTACACTCAAGCTTATGAAAGAAATCAGCGATGTGGCAGAAAAACATCAAATACACTGTGCGTGCGTATCCGATGTGATTTAGTTGGCACCTCCATTCCTGAAGAATATTCAGGGTTTGTAGGTGGCAAATGTTAATGGATATGGCGTTCCATGAAGTCCTCCTTGAAAAAGTCTCGATTGATAAGATGGAAGGCCTACAATAATTCTAAATTTTGATGGCAAATGGGCTTTGTGTCAACAAATTCAGGAGAGATTCATGCAAATGGATTTCTATACAAATGGCATTAACAACGAATTTTCAATGAAATGTTCCTTTCATTTTCATAGTATTGTTGGTTTTAGCATTTCTATAATGTATTTATTTCTTTGTTAAAAGGATCAGAGAATTTTCGATTCTGTTATCTTCTGCCTGGTAAAGCCGTAATTAAGTTTCAGAAAAGGATGATATAAAAACATTTTGAGTTAAATTTATTATGGGTATAAACTGTCAAATTTCCAAATACCAAATTGTAAAAGTATCCAAAAAACTTACTATTTTTGAGACATTTTGATATAAATCCGATTTTTATGACCAACCACTATAGGTCTATCAACAATTCGAAAATTTTATTACTAATGTGGTTGAATAGTTTTCTCTTTTAAAAATCTTTGATGAAGAAGAAAATCAAAGGTCTATCAAAAACTAAGATATAAAATGTTGTTTTATAGTGAAATAATTACTTTTTATTTCTAAAGTTAATTTCAAATCTCATTTATTAAAAAGCACAGTTGAATAAAAATACATCTCTCTTTTCAATAGAATGTTTAAAATATTGTTTCTGTATAGGCCGTTATAAACTAAAAATATAATAATGAATACTAATATAAATTTTGCATTCGTTTGATTATTTTTCTCTGAACTGCCTGTTACAGAGCGATGATGGCAAAATAAATTTAAAATAATTGTTTTGGGATTAACATTATTCTGGTTAATATAAAAGACATGCAGAATTACATTTCCAATCACGCATTTTAATTTTTCTGTGCTCACACATAAGTGTCGAGGAAAGACTAAATTAATAAAAAAATCCTTTACAAAGAATAAATATATTCCTCTTTTATTAAAATGTTAGACTTTCAGACAAACAATTCTATAAAAACCAAGCTTACATTGCACTCCATGCCTTGAACATGTCTGGACTGAATGCTTTGGAGAATCATAATTTCTAAATAATATAATCTTTCTGAGCATTCGTGGATAATAAAAAGCGAATTATATGTCTAAGATGAATATATTTATTCCGAATTTCACAGTAATTCCACATTTTTGTTTTACTTTCTCTCTCATGAAATTAAAAGATAGAAAACATTGCAACCGTTGAAAAAATTTGACCACGAGATTTTGATTACTTTCGCGTTTCAAAACCTCCTTTATACAAAACCAAATTTTTGTAATATGTCTGTCTATAAACTCGATAACTCAAAATCTTTTTGAACTAGAAGGGCGGCCTTTGATGTCTAGTCTTTACTCCAGGTTTAAGAATATCTACAAAATTTTGAATAAAATCAATTTAACATCCAGCTGTCCAAATAATAGTTAACACTGTAAATGCAATACGAAGAGATCTAAATGAATAAAACTTTGTACAGAGATTTAGCACCTAAATTGCCAATATGTAATATGCTTGGAATCTAATCTGTCAAGGAATTGATCGTTTGTCAAGTTGTACTTTCAAAAATATATAAACTCGATTACTTGAAAACACTTAATTTATGAATAACATAATATATGAAAATTTATGTGTTTCTGTGATTACCTAGCATGGTAGTTGTTTTGATAATTTTAATAGACAATTTTAGTTGTGTGAAAAATTGTGTTCTTAATTCCTCGATTAATAGGCTAAAGCACATATTTTTGAAGTACTTCTGTACTAAGCGCCGAAGATCGCAGTAAAACGTTTCGTTTTAATTTGCCAATAAGGATCCCAAACTATTAATTTTCTAACACGTTCATATTAAAATCATTCTAGCCGCCGATTAGTCGTAGAAGATCGGAACAAACTACGTTTTTTTGTAATTCTATTCTCCAATGATATATTGTTAAGAATGTACAATTACATTTATTAGACTCATACAGAGTATGTTTCAGGACCATTATAACAAGTTTTCCAAAAATATTTCAATAAAAATAAAAAATTAATAATAAAAGTATTAATTTTTTACTTCAATTTACTAGAGTATTTTTGTGATTTTAGTAAATTTTCAATTTACTAAAATATTTTTTTAAATAATTCAATAAGGCATTAATTTGCTAATGACTATCATGTTTCTTTCCTTGATAATTGTTTGGGATGCAATTGAAAATAATGCATCCCAAACTCAATCGAAACTATGTACCCTTATATTATTGTCAATTTAGAATTTACTTCAATTAAACTTATAGTAAATAGTTTCTTGTTAGTAGACATGTTTCTTTTCTTCAAAAGTAAAATGCATTTTTAAACATTTTTTTAATCCAAAAAAGTTTAATTTACATATATATTCTTTCCTTTTACACACACACACACATCAAGTGAATTTATATATTTAGTGCTTACATATTTAGAAATGCATACACGCACAGTAATTGAAATGCATGAACTCCAGAAAAGTATTATTTGATTTTTTTTCCCTCTTAAGATAAATAAGTTACATAAACGTTTTCTGAAATTAATTCATTTAAATTGTTTAGGTATTTTTATATATTTCTTATTGACAAACTATCATTTATTTTTGTTACTTCATAAATGAGCATTTACACTATACAAAAGTGATTGAAACCTATTTGAGACAATATTAAGCATTGAAACTTTGATAGTTATGACAGATTTTACTGGTTCATTTGCTAGTTCCTGTCTTCGATAGAAGAAATCTGTAAATAACCCGAATGTCAGACAGAAAAAGAAATTTTACACATGCACTAAAAATAGAGTAAATTTTATAGAAATATAATTAATATATATCGCTAATGCTCCTTTGACATACACATTAGTCTATTAAATTATTTGTGTTAAATATTTGGAAGCGAATAAAGAATAAAAGTTTTACTTATTATTATAATTATTTAATAATCATAATTTAATAAAGAAAATTAATTGATATCATTTGCTTTATTAAATAATGAGTTTTAATTGTCTAATGATACTCTTCTGAAGCTTTGGATTGACGTGATTAAATAATTTTATTAAATATCTATCTTAATTAAATCATTCGACTTATCAGTTTATATATGTGTATTTTTAAGACTCAGTTAACTAGATTTATTAAATAGTTATTATTTAATAAAGCTTATTATTAGGCCTATTTAATAGTAATCATTTAATAAAGCAAAGCAATCCATATGAAACTGATAATTTTTTTAACTTTTGGATTAACATAATAAAATAATTTTAGTTAAATGACTATCTTAATTAAATATTTCGACTAATCAAGTTTATGTATGTGCATTTTTAATTTAAGACATCAGTTAATTTAAAGTATGATAAAGACACTATATATCATTTCTCAGCATTGCGAAATAATTTATTGTATTAATTTACAATCTTTTAAGATGACATGAAAAATTTGATAGATAGTTCAGAAATATCTCTAATAGAATCAATCAATGTATTTACAGATCGATATATTTCAATAAGGGAATTACACAATTCAGAGAACTTAGGATCCGATACACATTTATTGTTATCTATCCTACTAGAAAAACTGACACTTTATGGCCTATTATCGACTACTGTTAGCTATAACAAAACAAAACTTCTGGAGGTGCCAAGATCATTCGGGAAAAGTATGAGGACTGACCGCCACCAACAATCACCCCGATACTTACTGGAAAATGGTCCTCATTATGGGA
The DNA here is from genome assembly GCA_026543865.1 of Argiope aurantia. Classification (NCBI taxonomy): domain Eukaryota; kingdom Metazoa; phylum Arthropoda; class Arachnida; order Araneae; family Araneidae; genus Argiope; species Argiope aurantia. Next base: position 58,496 of record JAPMOR010042603.1, read on the forward strand.
TGGTTCAGATGGTGAGCCCACCCTTCCATCAGCGGGAATACAATTATTCACAGGAGGTACCCCTTAAAGACATTCTTTTTGTATTGAGTAGCATTTGGAGATTATAGTTTCTAGATTAATTTTTGCTCCAATCTGATACTTTTCGAAATCAACACAATTCAGTAGAAATTATTGGCTTTTGATGGTTACAAAAAAGGTTAAATAAATTATTATTTTAAAAAAATTATTAACGCTTTGAAATTCGGGGGAAAGGTTTTTTTTAATCTATATATACCGGCAGATGATATATCAAAATTCTTTCAGTAAAGGAACTCCAATAGATAAAAGGGAAGCACTTTTATTCAATTCTTGAGTTATTGTAAGGTAATATCCGATAACTCTTTCTTCCAGTCTTTGGGATACTGTTCCTATCTTTCCATTTTATCAATAAATCAGTCCATCACACAGAGAGTGATACTTTAGGATGAGGAATGATCTAAAGAATGAACAAAGCTTTTCACAGACTTATTCCTTTCAGTTGCGAAATTCTTGATCAATCCTATAAGATATTCATTCTATAATAGAGCTGAGGAAGAAGTGTAGTGATATTTGTTCTATACCAGCCCATTGAAGAACTTTTGGAAAAAAGCCTTATATATTATTGAAAGTCTCAATAATGATTATAGTTCATTTAACATAATTAATCCTTAACTAGAGACATGAATCTCTGCATACGGCCAAAGACATGGAATCAAACTGCCTCCATTGTTATTTATTTATTTATTATTCTATTTATTTATTTCTTTTTTGTTTCTTAAAAAGGCATTGGAATTTATTTTGGGAAGCAATACATTTTGAAAATCATGTAGTTACCAAAATTATTAAAAATGTAAATGCTACGATATTAAATGTTGGAAAGATGTTATAAGAAAAACCTAAATAATCTTTTAATGCGTATTTACGTTGTTTAGATTTTACAGAATTATATCAATGTTAAAAACTGTTCGAATTTTACAAATAAAAATAAAAAGAACAATAAAATATTTTAATATATTGTTTTAATAATAGTTCTTTGTTCTTTTTGAATTATTCAAATCAAAAGCAGTTTCAAAATAACAACAAAACTTTGAAACAGAATAATTCGGTTATACGTACGTATTCATACCAGCATACCCCTGAAGAACAAATTGAAGGTACCGAGGAGATGTTTATATTCAAGGACAAAATATTAAATGATAATCGGAGCTAATGAACAAAGAGAGGTCATTTTGACTTCCTTCTTTAGTTACAGTTTACATAAATTTCAAGGTTTATATGGAATTTTCATGCTACTTATCTCATTTTTTTAATAAGGACTTTTGGATCCTGGTAAGGCTGTATTTATTTTTTAAAGACAATTTTGGATTGGATTGTGAGGTTTAGTGGCGCAAGAGCCATAACTGACCATACTGCGCCAGACCTATGGTTAAAATATTAAACACTTGTCTTAAATAAAAATGTGTAAAAATGGAAACTAATTGATAAAATTACATTGGAGTGACTCGTAACATTATGAACAAGGGTAAAAAATGGCAATAAGAAGGAATATTAAATAATATGATAAAAACCAATTGCTTTTAAAAATTTAAAAAGATTTTTGTGGGGACGTTCCCCCACTAGTATTTGCATGTCCACTGTTGCAACATGAAAAAATCTTAAACGGTGATATTTAAAATCAGGACATTCAACCAAAAGGTGATGAACCGTTAAAATAATTTTGCATCTCGTGCAGAATGGAGCTCGATCGCCGAATAAAAGATGCTTATGAGTAAAACGTGTGTGGCCAATGCGGAGTCTAGACAATTTTGGTTTTCGTTCTCGAAGACTGCAAGTATTTTTATTCCATTTCACATAAAATATGTTGTATAGAGACATTCATTTATGTTAAATACAATGAATTTAATGAAACGTCCTCATGAAGGAATAACAATAAATTGTTTTCATATTTAAAGTTAAGTGCCGTATAAAAATCTATAGAATATCATGTTCACACACATTGCAAATAATTAGATTTATTAATATACACTGGTGTGCAAAACTTAAGCAAAAATGCAAATTTTAAGCAGATAGCCATGAAATTGTAGAAAAGGAGATCTTGCGATCAGTACAATGAACACGTAATTCAAGAAAAAGGTCATGCGTATGCATATATCAGGAACAAAAAGTCACAGGCGACGTAAGTGTACGCAAAACACGTGCGGATGACGCGCGTAGCTCAACACTACAATAAAAGGAAGGACGGAGACGCAATTAAAGACATTCGCTGCAAGTGCACGTGAGTTAATTCGTGAAATATGACTAGCAGAAATCACCTGGACGATTTTACACGTGTAAGAATGATCGGAAAGATGGAGGAGGGGCGTAGTGTGACCAGTGTAGCTGAAGAGTTCAGAATCAACAAAAGTGTCGTTTCACGTGCTTGGAAAGCCTTCCAAACCACAGGCACAGCTGTGAGAAAGGTTGGTGGTGGCCGCCCCAGGAAAACAACTGCAGTGGATGACCGACATATCGTCCTGCAGGCGAAAAGAACCCGAAACCAGTCAGCAAGCGCCATTGCTCAGCAAATGTGTGCAGCAACGGGGCGACAAGTGTCGCGTTTTACTGTGTCCAGACATCTTCACAAAGGTGGCGTATTCGCCCGTCGTCCTGATCGCTGCATCCCTTTGACAGTTTCCCACCGACGGCACCGTTTAAAGTGGTGCAGGGAGCACAAAAACTGGACATCTCATCAATGGAGTTGTGTCCTCTTTACAGATGAGAGTCGTTTTAGTGCCACAAGCAATTCCCAACGCCAGTTGATTTGGAGAGAGGTCGGGACACGGTTTCATCGCAGTAACATGACTGAAAGAGACTTTCCGGTGGTCCTGGAGTTGTCGTCTGGGGATGCATTATGATGAACGGGAGGACTGAGCTCCATGTTTTCGACAGAGGTTCTGTAACTGGAGATCGCTATTGTCAGGAGGTGATCCTTCCCCATGTGCGTCTGTTCCGAGGTGCCATTGGATCAGACTTTCGTTTTTATGGATGACAATGCACGGCCACACAGGACTCATGCTGTTGAGGAGCTCCTGGAAAGTGAAGATATCACTCGAATGGATTGGCCGGCGTGCTCCCCTGATTTAAATCTGATAGAACATGTGTGGGATGCTTTGGGGAGAGGCCTTGAGGCACTATTACATCCTCCTGGGAACACCCGACAACTTAAACAGATGCTGATTGAGGAATGGGCACTCTTACCTCAAGAACTGTTGGACAATCTGGTGCTGAGTATGGGGAGACGGTGCGAAGCAACCATTACAGTAAGGGGAGGGCATATCCCATACTAAGGAACATCTTCTTGCTGTTCTTCTTCTTGGACAAACAATCATGTGTAACGATACTATGAGTTCAATAAAGCTTTTTTGTTTGATTCCATACTATATGCATTGTATTCTTTTCTGCGTAACTATGCTTTCGTCATTCTTTCAGAACAAAATACTGTATCTCATTTCTGAATTTCATGTCTCTCAGATGATTTCTCGTAAGTTATGGCAAAAAACATACCTGTTGCTTAGTATTTGCACACCAGCGTATATAAATGTCTGGTGTTAGTGCACCAAATGTAAAAAAAATTAAACATATTTTTTTCAGTTTTTCAAAAATAAATTGTATTAAAAATTAATATTTAATTCTAATTTTTATGTGAAATGTGAATGAGGTCTTATCGAAAGTAAAAGTATATAACTCGATTTTTAAAAATTAAATAAAATTTTCGAATGAATAATCTATTTATACCATTTTATTTTCTGCCATTTACATAAAATATAAATCTCCGAAAAGATTTTAACTCTCAACTTTATTGCTGTCAGTAAAAAGGAAGTTTCAATCTCCTATAAATTATGAATCCTAAGTACTTCATTTCAGAAGGCGATGGATAGAAAGTTACTTCAAAGAGCCTTACTTTCAGACACTCACTTCCAACGAGTGATATTCACTCATCATCAGTGACCGAGATGCGCATGCGTGAAACTGGGTGACGTCACAAGCTCGGCTGTGAAGCGAAGAATACAAGAGCGAAAATTCGAAGTGTGGTTTAGTTTCCTTCAGCACTCGTGGAGATAGTTGCTTTGGGACGAATCAGAGACAAGCAGTGGAATACCGGTTTGGAATTTCGCGCTCTTTTAGTTCAACAAACTCGTTGTTCGGTGATTTCTGTTTTTGGAGAAAATTATATTTATGAATTAAGAAAATTGTAGTACTTTTTTATAAACTTTGGAATTTTTTATTCTGTCATACACTGTTTTTAAAAGCAGAAAAGTTTTTGACAGACTAACAATTTTACATTCTAAAATTTATCCGGGATTGCAATATTAAGAATAAATTAAAAGCAAGGATATATACCATCTATAGATATTAATTTGCTTCTTGTCACCGTAATGCTGTTGTTTGACTATATTTATGAAACACATTTCTGTTAATAGAAGTGAAGAAAATTAAGTGGTGAAATTTCCTTTATTTGATAAGAAACCATGATAAATATCAAAAGATTTTTTGTGATTCTGCTTCTGGGTTTCGAAGGTAAGTAATTTCTCTATATCTATAATATTATTATTTTTTTTTATAATTTTTCATTATTCAATTCATATCAATTATCAAAATTATTTGAGGAATCCAAACAAAAATGAGAGGATTACCTATAATGACATGCACAAATAACTAATTCATAAATCATTAAACTAACTTCCCTTCTTTTCGTTTCTGATATATATATATATATATATATATATATATATATTTCTGTATTTATTTTTATTATAAATATAAATATATTATATTATTATTTTGATTTGATTAGTTTTTTTTTTTTTTGAAATTGAAAAGAGTAAAAATAATATGTTTTTTGGTGGATGTTTAATTTCTTCAAAATTGAAATTGATTTTTTGATAAGAACTAAATATGTTGTTTAGTTTCTTTTATTTATAAATTTATCTTTTCTGTTCTTTTCACGTTATACAATTTAAAGGCGATTTAAAAAATATGCTTTTTATAGAGGATAAATTCAGTTGACTATTTCAACTGCATTTTACAAGAGTGACTTTTCTAGAAAACTGAATGAAGTTCTTATATTTCAAAAAGATAAAAACGGACAAAACATTAAAAACCCTTTATCGAAAACTTTAAAACACATAAATATTGTAAATCTGATCCTGAGTTCCTCTTCAATTTGATTGACTCTAGACCGAAAAAAACTATTATAGCATTTTTTTTTATATTAAGTATTGTTATACTACATTTGGTTTCTTTTAAAATATCTAAATTGTTTTTTTTTTAATAAAGGAACATGTGCAAAAAATATATTTGCGGAGAGAATGTTGTTTCGAATCAACAGAGCAAACTCATTTATTCTTTCTAGTTGAAAATGTTTAAAAACTTTTAATAAAACAGTTCCCTTAAACAATAAATGGAAGATATTAAAAAAAATATTGATGTCAATAATATGCGAAAAACTTTTAAAGAATGTTTCATATTAATAATAAATTATTTGAACATGAAGCGCTGCTTTCAGTTGGAATAAGGGTGAATCTTCGCTGAAGTATTGCAAGAAATGCGTGTTTGTTTTAAAGTAGATGTGACGATTTAAATTAGTTTATTTCTAAAATCTAAAAGGTTGTGTTTATTCAAAAAAAAATGTTGTCGTACTAAAAATAAAAAATAATTTCCCCATTCTTCTAGTTAGCAGTTTTGATACTTTTAAAAAGAGAACTAGCACTAATTATTCAAAAAACAATTTGTCTGCATTTTTTATTGTTCATTTTATACTTGTGTTGATACAATTAAGCATTCATTCTACGGGAAAGAAGTTAAAATATTATTCTACCTTCATTTTGAATGAGTAAATTAAAAATATTTTGAAGTGAAATAAGAAATAACGTGATTTGAAATAAAATCATTGGTAAATTAATGATAACGCATCAAATTCATGCAAATAATATACAATACTTCTATCCTATCTTCAACCATCTCAAGTCTTCACCATTGCTCTTTGCCAAGAAATGAAATATTTCGTACAATATATTTGTAATAGGCAATATCTATCATAAATTAAATGGTTTAACCAAAGGTTTAATTACAAATTGTAGTAGAAAATTAAATGTTTTTTTTTCCTTAGATGTGTTTTATGAAAAGCTAATTTGTTTTATATTATCTATAGTTTATAAGATTCAAGCAAGTTGTTCATTTTTTTCATTTCCTTTTATCATTTAATGTTGCGCATTTTCAAATTGCCAAAAAAACTAGCATGATACGCAAAATTTAATTATGCATCAGCATATTAGGATCATATTTTTAAATATATATGAAATTATAAATTATAAGCTCAGTAAATTCGAATAAATATGAGTTAAGCCATGTGCTGATAGTCCTTATAATCCCATAATTCTTATATGAAAAAAATTAGATTATATATATATATATATATATATGATTAAAACTCATAATTTAAATTTTTTATCATTAAATGAATTAATTTATTAATTAGCTGTTCGAAGTTGAAATATTTTTCCAATGAATTTTGCGGGAAAGAAAATTGACCCTGATAGCCCCTTATTTTTTTTTTTAAGTTAATGAGAAGAGTTAAATTAACTTTCTGTTTTCAGTGCAATGTTTTATGATGTTTATTTTCCCCTAAAATTGTAATTTAATTGAAATAAAAAGGAAGCTGAACCTTTTTTTCTAAATGTCTTTGATGCTGAGCTCATATCATTTTTTCTTTAATGCTTTTTATTTACTCAAAAGCAATAAAAAGGTATATTTCGTCTTAAGAAAATAGGCAATTTATATCGATAACATAATTCATAATTTTACTCAGAAATCATCAAAATATTTTTATTTTTTCATTCAATAATATAAAGAATCATTTTCAAAGAATCAGAATGTTAAAAAAGAAAAGAAAAGAGAAACATCCAAAAATGTTAACTGTCTCGATTAAAATAAATAAATAATATTGACAAAAATAAAGTGTATCATTTTATAAAAAATGAATTAAGGTATGAAATTTAAAAAAAAATTCTTAAATTCTTCCTACTGTTTCAAAAAGAATTTTTCTCCCTTCTATTATTCTCCTACTGTTTGAAATTAACCTTTATTTTGAAATTGCTTGATGAATTCATTCCTTACTTTTCAAAAATTGAATGAAAACTCTTTAAAATGTACAACAATGTTTGGAAACGCCAAGAAAAACTAATTAAATAAAAATTCTTGACATCTTCTAAAATAATATAAATTCATAATAAAGATGGGAGAATGCATCATCAGCGGAATTTAGTTTCGCATTGACATCCTCCAATAAGAAAGCCTATGTTTCACCACATCATCTTTATTGCCATTATAGAAAACTTTTTAAATGCTTTTCCTTTTGAATTTCACTAATTACAGTTTCACTGTCTTTTCAAAATTATCGTTTTAGAACCTTTGGTTGATATATCTACTGTATTGAGACATTTTAGTTTAATTCAAAATGGTTGTTGTAAACCAGATTCCTATTAACAGAAAACTTATATGGATTAAGAAAATTTGAAAACCATGAGCTACATGCTTGAATATGAAAAAAAGTTTTTAAATGAATATTTGATCAAAATCTTTAAAAAATGCATTTGCTAAATGCATTGTGATTATAATGAAGATTCATTTTTAGAAGTTTCCAATACAATCATTATTACAATACTTATTTATATATCAAATCAAAATATTAAACATTTCCTTACTTTGAAGGTGTTGTAGGTGATTTCTTTAGAACCTAATATTTTATCCAAATATAAACATTAATTTATAATTTATAGAACTTATTTTAGAACTCAGCAATAGCTATCGCTAAAAACATTTTATCCATTAATCAAGTTAAGAAAACATGGATAATAATATTATTGTAGACAAACTCAATATACTAATAACTTATATTGTCCTTTTATGTCTTTGGAAAATGAAAAAAAAAATATTTTTATGAAAACATGTTTGAAAATGTAGGAGACTATGTATACATTGTATCATAGAATTATACCTCATGTTAGCATTAAGCATTCTCAAAAGTATTCGAACCATTTAAGTAAATATAATAAAAATATGGTGAAGTAAGAAACACGTATAGTTTTCAGGCCATTAACGAATATTCTTTATAGTTAATTAAATATTCTTTTGAACAGCAATAGAATTGCAAATCCAACAAGATTAATTCATGCTTATGGACATAATTTTGTAAACAATTAATTTTGTAAACCTATATAATAGAAGAGAGATGAGATTTAAAAAAGTTAATCTCCTATTTAATAAGCTATACTGACGCTGCTTAACTTTATTTGAAAAATTATTTTAATTAGAATCCGGCCCTTTTTCATAAATGTCGTGTTTTTTTAAAAATCTGAAGCATAAAATTATGTGAGATGTAACCACAATTATTTTATTACTTTACAAAATTAATATAGGCTATTCAAGTGTCTTTATGCTTTAAAACATTTTCCGTTACGTCGGTTTTTTTATGTATCATTCCAAAATCTGATGCAATTTATATTTCTTCAAATCTTGTTGCGATATTAATCATAATCTAAGCTTCTGCCTATTCATCTTAGATAAATAATGGCGTCTACAAATGATGCTATTTGTTGGAGGCAGTCTCTCTCTTCGTTTCTCAAGCGGGATATATTTCTTATCCTCTGTCGAAAGACAGTTTTTCTTTTGTAAGGCAGACTCTCAACAACAGGTACTTTTTAACGAACGCAAAGTACAGTTTGTTTCCTTGCTCCCTTATTTATATACTGAGCCAGACATATAGATCAGACAAGAAACATTTTTAATAGCTAATGCTCTCAGATATTTTTACACATTTATTCTTAGACATTAAAATATTAGTTCGGAAAGAATTCAGATTAATTAGAGATACAGATGCAAATGTACAGAAGCATGTTATAATAAATAGGGAAAAAAATTCTAGATTAATTTCTTAATTGCCAAAGGAAATCCCCGAAAACATAAAATTTTGTTAGCCGCTTTTAACCTTCATATTACCAGTATTGTAATTCTTAACAACAGATTACAGCTGCAAAAATGGTAAAGCAGTTACTTGAAGTAGTCTTTTAAATCACAAAATAAATGATAATGTTATTTTAATTTCTTCTTTTAATTTATAATTTTAACAGAAAGTATTTTTTTTCTCTGAGAAGATTTGGATATTTGAGTCGGAAATTTGTCATTCAATTTTAAAGAAAAAGGAATTTCTTTTCATTTAATGACAAACTTAAAATATGGATTTATATATTGGAACAATTTTAAGAAAATTCTTTTTTACCTCGTTTTAAAGAAATTTTCACATTTATGTTACATTATGAAATTATTTATTAATATTTTAATTCTTCATTTAGGGTTTTTCTATTATTTTCATCTTTCTTTAGGAATTGCTACATATTTATCATTAGAAATTGTTTTCTTTCAGGTAAAAATAAAATTAAAAAAAAGATGTCTAACTTTAAATTCATAATGAAAAATTAAAAAAACCTTATTGTGATATTGCTCCTATTTATCTTGTAAAAATTTCCCTTCCAAAACATAGTATCAAATAAACAATACATATTATATATGCGCAGACAAAAGGAAAAGTTTTTAAAACGAATCCCAGACATAGAATTCTGGAATTTTTTTTATAGCCATCATTAAATTCAGAAACAGAAGTTTATTTCTTGTGCTTATCAAATTCAAGTTGGTTGATTCTCTTTTTTTCTTTCTTATAATTTCATTCTTTTCATTCAGAATTCAAAAATGATAGCACAAAATTTAAAAGAATATTCATCTCAGTGATTTTATTTTACTCTTATAATTTCTGATACATTTTTTTTTAAAAAATTGACAATAAGTAGCATTCATATCATAACTTTTCTTCCTGAACTAAAAGAATTCGAGTTGAATATTTAAAAAAATATTGGACGGTTGAATTTATTATTTTTATGTAGTTTCTCAAATATGACAAGTATCACTTTTTAAATGATTAACAAAAATTATTATTTTTTGACAGCAGTTTTAATAATTTAAAACACATTGTTTGAAAAAAAAGGCATTTTGTATTCTTTTACACAGTCACATTTTAAGTGAACTGTTGACAAACGAATGCGGTTTGAATTTTTTTCGCATACTCCATTAATTCTTCGAGAAAACATCAATGCTATTGTTTGGCATCTACGCTAATCCTAATATCAATTTAAATTTTTGGTGAAAAATTGTATACTTATATTCTGATATTATGAAATAATTCTTCTTTGGAATTTCTGTAAAATCAAATGTTACACCAAAATTGTTGAAAATTTTGACTTGAATGGTGCGATTTCTGTTATTTTTCAAATATTTTTTGTTTTGTTCTTATATAAATTTAAATAGCATTGGTAAAAATTAGTATTGCTATTTTATCCATGTGAAATTCATCTTGACTTAAAAGAAAAATCTTTTTTAAAATGTTTTAAAGCTTGTTTACCGTAATTTTTATTTGTATAGACACCAACAAGCTTTCAGAATTTCAAAACCGTTTCAGTCTAAGTAGCATTTCAGAAGATGGATTTGGATACATCCGATTCAAACTTTGTTATGCATTTCCAATTCCAACGAAACCCCACAAAAATTTCCACAATAACGACAACAACAACAAAAAGAAATGGAATATTCCGTCCTCATTTCTCGCTACATTTTTTAGAATAACTAAGGAAAAAAGGAAGACTATTTTCCTACCCCAAGTCTTTGTTGCGAAACATCCCAACTACGTCCCGGAGTTGCCATTCGCCTCGAATCAAACTTCGTCGATTCAAAAAGTTGAAGGAAAAGAAAACAAATCTTTTAACTCCCCCACTAGTGAAATCTTCACGTCTGCTTCCATCAGATGTTCCCTCTTTCCTTCCAGAAATACTCACTCCAAGCTTCGAAACAGCATTCTATTGACCAAGCTCTTCTTCTCAGCTTTCTCTGAAGAGCTTAAGGCAAGGACTATTTCTAAACGTGATCTGGAGGTTTAATGCTTTCAGGGCTTTGTTTGATGGGCCCCTGAGCTGTGAGACGAATACAAAATCTCCCTTTTCCGAAAGCTGATCTTAATGTGTCCTGGAAATCTCCTGAAATCTTTATTGTGCCTTCAGCTTCAAGCCAGAGAAGTCATGCTCGTTTCGGTCCTGTTTGTTTATGGCTGTGTTACTACAAGTAAGTATGACATCTGCTATTTCTTTCTCTAACTATGTGTGTTCTGACGGATCAGTGTTGTAAATGCTTTATAGTGAGCATTATCCTTGAATTCAGTGCTGGTGATAATATTTCACTGTACAGCTGAGTTGGCTAGCACGCCTTAACATATTGTGTGCGAAATTCGAGCATAAATGTCCCGAAAAGTTCTGTTGGAAGTTTCGAAATTGTTAAGAGTTTTGAATTTATCAACATCACATAATAAGTTTCAAAATCTGGTTGGTTTTATTGTCAATAATACATACACATATATATTTCTAAAATTATTATTTATTGAATTTATAATAGATTGTACTTTTATTATTCAGATGAAAAAATTATTTGCACATATTACGTTTCATATATCACAGTTTCACACATTCTGCTCTTAAGTAGAGGGGAAACTTGAAATGATGGAATTAATTCAATTAATTTACGTATTTGTAAGATTTGATTTAGTGATAGGAGATACAATAAAGCATGGGACGCCCTTAGTAACAACGATGCTAATCCAACCAATAAAGTAAAATAAATCAGAATAATTCAAATGCCATATCTTACAATTTATGCTTTCTTAAACAAAATATGTCAAATAAAAATTTATTTACTCTTCTGTTTTGTTAAAATTGAGCATTTAGTTTCCTTCCTAGGGTTAAAGACATAAGCTTTATAAAAAAAACATTTAATGTTTTCTCACTACATATCTATATCTATATCTATATTATATAAAAATAAATCAAGGAAAATTTTTAAAATTATGCTTAATTGTTGAAACTGATTGCTGAATATTAAAATATCAAAAACCAGCTATTATGAATATCTATTTAGTTGTTATAACCTGAAAAATATTCAAGAATTACTGCAATTAATTAATCTGCAATTTATATGAAAATAGGAAATATTAGAATATTGCTTAACATTGTGATAATACAAGCAAATCATTTAAGCTATTATTAAACAGCATAGCCTATGAATTTTCAATAAATGATTGAGAAGTGAGTTCTATACATCAGAATATAAAAGTTTATGTAATATACATATAACTGATAAATGCTAGATTGTCATGAATAACTATTAATTTACAATAATATCTAGTTACAAGCCGAAATTGTGTAAATTTTCAAAACTTGCATGCAATTCTAGTAGGATATTTTCTATTCACCATAGTCTCAAAATTTTCAGAAATAACTTCCTGCCATTTTTTATGAATAATCATATTTTTTTATAGCGCATAATCTTTCCTCAGCTTATTTTACTGAAATTTCATGCGACCATAAGAAATAGTTTCTTTGACAATTAGTTAGCAAATACTTATAATTAACAACAGACTGACGTAAACGAATTAAAATAAATCTACTATCAAAGAACAATATAACTTAACAGAAAATAATTCGTTTTATATATAGGAAAATAATTTGATAAAATTTCTTTGCTTGGTTCCAAAACTAATATAAATGCTATAGCAAAATAAATTATTTGTTATTTAGGACATTCCATATTTATTTCAAACGTTTAAAAGTGTTTATTCATTTATTTGCTGAGTTTATTTCGTGATTAAAAAAGAAAGTATGTAAGAAAAAATGACATGTTTTTGTGTTTAGCTAAATTTAATGTATATTTGATGTATGTTAGAAAACAATTTTTGCTAATTTAAAGCAAATTATTGATTATCATCATTATGCAGATTTTAGAAATAAAAGATTATTTTTAATTGAAATCAGATTGTATAACAAGAAATACGTTTCTATATTAATCATAATCTATAGAACAACACTATGTTCTAATTCTTCTATTGAATATCGATACTAATATCAATGTAAAAAGAACATTACATAATCCTCGTTGCTCAATTACTTTTACAGAAAAAACCTTTTTCCAGTCTTTCGTGAGACGAAAAATAAAATCGACTGTCATGATGTTATTAAGCCGCCTAAAAGGTAGAATCAGCTTTTATCCCATCTCATGTTCAGTCCAAAGAAAATATTCAACCCGGTTTTTCCAGATTTTTCACCCTCATTTTCTAAAAATTCTCGAAACAAATCAAAAATGAAGCAGATTAAAAAAGAACCTTTCATTTATTTCAAATATTTTATTGTAATTCAAAGATGAATGCTGAACGATTAAAATAACTGTTCCTTTGATTTATTTAATTTTTTCAGAAAATGACGATATAATACCATCTGATGCTTTTTACTATTTATATTGTTATATATTTATATTATTTTTATTTTGTAGACCTAACTTCAATGAATGAAATATGCTAATAGCATATTTTTCTTTTTATTATTTTACCTTCATATTGCTTTAAATACTTCTTAATACTACTTAAATACTTCATATTGCTTTAAATGTAGAAATATTTAATTCTAATCAGAAAACTGAATTATGCTAAAAGAATTATATATATATATATATATATATATATATATATATATATATAAAATTAATTTGATAATAATCATTCTCATTATGGATAAATATATTTTCTCGTAATATATAAAATTAATTCAGTTCTCTTCTTTACATGGTATCTAAATCAACCTATCTAACCACATTTCTTGAGGCATCTAGGAAACGAATGCCAATGATATTTAATATATTTATTATTTACCATTTTACTATCTTAATTTTTGTTTAAAAATTTAATAGTAAATCGGGTATAGAGGAAAAAACAACATATTTTTGCTGCAGAACCAGTGTGCAAAGAGACGACAGTGGAAAATAGTCTTTGCAATTGAATTAATTAAAATAGCAATGCTACGTGTAGGATTTTATATCCTCTGCATAAGGTCTAATGGAATATAAATTGTCTCATAATAAGAGAGTAGGGCATGCTGCAAATTGGAATGAACATTGCAGATAAAGTGGTAATCACAATAGAGTTACTCGCGCCTTTTGCGTATCTCCTGTCTTTGGAATGGAAGTAAGTGGCGACAACACTTACATTCAATAAATGAAGAATCTACTTACTTGTACTACTACCGTTTGACTACAAATATCTATTTCATTGATAGCTACAATTATATATATGTTGGTATATACCGGTGGTCCCAAAAATGACAAATGGAATTTGAAAGTCAATAAAAAAAGGTGGGAAACGATTGAAATGCCTCATTTGTGGTCTTACATTAGGTAAATGAGACAAATTTATCCCACCAAATTTCAAATTTTAAGATTGCCAGCAAAAGGGGATGCTGCAGACAAATTTTAACAGCTGTAGTTACAATGAAGTACTTGAAATCCAGAATTTTTTGCTTCAAACTGCGCCATATTGTTGCTGCAAATGGAGTTAAAATTTAAAACATTGTTGTTTAATTTTTTGCAATAGTTCTTGCAACTGTTTTACATCGTTTTTAATTTTTCCTATTTTGCAGCGCCACCTTTCGGTTGCAATGCTAACTAAATTGGCGGTTTTGTGGAATAAAAATTCCGAAACCTAAGGCCATAAACGATACTTTTCTATAGCATTTTGACTTTTTTTCATTGATTTTTCAAAAATCATCAGTCATTTCTGGGGCAACTAGTAAATAACAAATTTTTGAGTACTCGAAGTAAGTGTTAGTTCTGATCTCTCTTAGGACTGATTTGAAATTGTATCTGTTTTATACGTTGTTATTCATACGATTTTTTTTGTTTTGCTATTTTAAATTGAAATTCCATTAAATTTGTACATATATTTCATCTAATGCATAATGTTTTTTGGTTTATCTAATTCCATCATCAAGTCCCGAGTAACTTCCAGTCTTTATGTTTGCGAAATTTATTGCAACAACATTTTGTTTTGAAAATAACTTTCTTCTGTACTATTGACACACTTCTAAAGTTGAAAAATGAAATTTTAGAACACCATGAGTATAAAAAAAATGATATTTAAATTTTTATAAGATATATAGAAGCATGATTATAGTACTCTCTGCTGCCAAAAGTTTATTTTTATTCTTTTCATATTCCTCCGACATTAAAATACTAATGTTAGACATAAAAAGAAATGTTTTTTAATTACTAATTTAAAATAACATTAATGGATAAAATTAGCATAAAATTTAAAGATAATTTCTTTCTTGTTAATGCAAGGTATTTTGTTTAATGTTTTACATAATTCCTTAGGTTAATGGAAGCTTATCCTTCTTAATGGATAAGGAGACCAGCAGCTTTAGAACTAATATAATAAATAATAAAAGCCTTATTTCACATACATAGAATGTGATTTCGAAAAAAGTTCAAAAACTCCAACTAAAAGTGTTCATGCGAATTTGGTCAACATTAAAAAATTTTAGAACTCATTTCAAGATAAATAATTTTGTTTTACCGAAATCAAATATCTTTAGACAAACCACAGAAAAAAACACACATATTGAAAATGCGAAATTTGTAATAAATTATTCATTTAAACTCCTTCAGTAACGAATATGTTTGTGCGATAATATTGAAAAAGATAGATTAATTTCCATCGTTTTCCTGTTATATTAATAATACTAAGAGATCAGATTGGACCCAGAGCGTGTTAAGACTAGAAATAATAAAATATTCAACTTGCTTGATTTATCATTCATTTTGCATTGGAAGTAAATGAGCGAATACTTATATATTCTTTTATTTGCGGAAAATACAAATTATATCCAGGGAATATATTGATTCGCTTAAAACATTTTGCTTTCAAATTTTGATGTATTTCGGATCAACCTGAGTAAAAAATAGACTTTTTTTCAATCGCTTCTGTTTATCTATCTGTGAACAAGATAATTGAAAAATAAAACAAAATGGAAGATAATATGCGAAGACGATTTCAGAGTACACTTGAGATTGCATTAGATATTTCAAATTTCTGGGAGGTTCCCTACAATTTGAAATGAACTGAATAACTAAAAACTGATTGGATAAAATGTCACATTAATTTATATAAAATTGTTAAGTCATATTGCATTTGGAATATTTTCACATATGGCATTGTTTAAACTTGAAGTCACAAAAATGCGATGATATATATATATATATATATATATATATATAACCAAATTAGTAAAAATAGAAATTAGTACAAAAAGAATAAAAAAAATAATGAGTCCGGCCTGAAGACTTTCTCAAAGGTCACCATCAATCAGGGGTTAAAACAAGGGATTTTTTTCTGTGAGGGGTCTGACTTTCGTCTAGAAATATTTACCCCCTCATAAGCCAAAAATCTCCGGAAACTGGGAAAGCGCCAAATTGAATTTTTTCGGATCACGAGAGGTCAATATTTTTGGACGAAATTCAGACCCCTCACAGAAAAAATCCCTTGTTTGAATCCCTGCCTGAGGGTGACCCTTGAGGAAGTCTTCAGGCTGGATTCCTCATTTCTTTTCCTTTTTTAATACTTTTTTTTATATTAATTTAATATTTTTACCAATTTGGTTAAGTTCATCTGTGTTTTAGTAGTAGCAGCATTAGTGCACTCTAAATAAACTTGCATCTTTTTTAATTTTTAAAAATCTTTTTCATTTGATTCAGAAAGAATTTTTTAATTGAAATTTCATAATGTTTGTATTTTTTTATAATATATATATATAAGCACAAAATATAAAATATGAAATAGATTTTGAAGCAGATCGTTAAGGGATTATTATAAATAACAAAAAATGAAATGAAGTTGAAGTTGAAAAAAATAAAATCCAACAAACTACTTTGTTTCAGAATTTAGAGAAAGTTTTGGGGAAATTACTTCCTTAGGTTTCTGTAGTGATAAAATGGTAATCCTTGCATCACATGTTGCAAATTTTTATAATAATATACGATATTATTTTATTTAATATTCAATAAAGTTTACCATATTACTAATATTCTTAAATAAAGTATATATCGCATAAGTCAATATAAGCATACTACTAAAGAAGATCATTTTTCTAAGCTATGGATTTTCACGACATCAAAGAAATATTTCAATCAGCACAAGATATTTCACATCCCCACAGCAATTTTCGATATTCTGAGTGCTGATCCATTTCGTGACGATATCTTATTAGACGTTTTAAGCTATTAATGATTAAATGATCCAAATCTAATGATTTTATTTAGGTTTTTGATTAACTACTATCGACATCCTTATTGAAAAGACAAATTAACAATATTGACGTAGGAAGACTTTACATTAATTGAATAATCCACAAAATAACTCTGTCATAAAATAATATAAAATGATTCCCTAGAAATAAAAGTTGAATGAAAATTATTATTTTGCGGTAGAGTTTTCCAATATGCTTTATATAGAAGGCGGAATCGAAATTTGGAAATGAAAGTGGTAATGCATAATTTACTCTGCGATAACAATTGATATATTTTAGTGCAAGTAAACAACTTGTTTTGCATCAACTTTTAAGACTATTATTAAAAAAGAAACTAAAATGATCATGGTTTTATTACTGCCTTCAGATTAGTAATTTTTAATGCTAGATTCATTGAGGAAAAAATATTCAACGATAATGTGGCGATGCAGAAATTTGGGATGATAATAGTTATTTCTTGCAAGAATTACTGGAAATAGTTAATCCCAGAAAGAATTGCTGGAAGTATACACATGAAAATACATTAAAAATTTCCATACGAATTATTGAACAATCTAAAACATACCAGGATCCCCATGAAACATTCTGTTTTGGTCTTTTAATAACTGGTTACCATTTATTAATAAGACTTTCAGATTTTAAAATCAATAAAAACATGCTCGATTTCACCTGTGTTAAGAAATTAATTTAATGGTTTGGCTAACATCTGGATTTTTATTGCATGAATAACTCGAAATGCCCTTATGTTAGTCAAAATCATGTTTATATAGACCATTCTAGGAAATTTATCAGAAACAAGTATCCGTTGAATGATAAAATTAACAAATAAGAAATGCAACATTTCTGGTTATCTATCAATTCTTCGATAATTGTGGACCGAAAATTATATTTTGTTTAAATATATATTCCATTTAGAAAGAAATATAGACAGAATAATAAAAATAAACAAAATAGTAAAAAAAAATCACTATAAATAATTATTTAGACATTATTACAAATTTGTATATGTTATTCTAGATTAATGGAACTTTTCTAAAAATTATTTTTTTTAATTTAAACTTTTCACCATTGTCCCTCATTGATTTAATTATATGCGAAGGCTCATAAAAACATTTTCATCATCATTAAAAATGACAATAATTTGTTTGCTAAATCATCCATTTTTGATATATTTCCTATACAATAAGTAAGCTTTCTTTCTAATTTTAATGAGAGAAAACATATGTTTAAAAAGATTTAGTCCACATAGCAACTTAGTAAATAATAATTTTAAATTAAAAAAATAATACAAATATGAGAAATATAGAAAAGTTACAAAAATAAAAATATAAAAAAAATAATTAAAATGTGCTAGTGAAGTGAAAAGTAAAGCTTCCTAGATATTCAAATATTCATCTAAAGATTTAAAAATTCACTTCTCATGAGAAAATGTTTTCTGGATATCTGGTATTAAAATAACATTTAAAGTAGAATCTGTAAAACTTCTGAAAATACTTTTAAAATGTAAAAGAAGATCTGATATTAATACTTCGGATATCATCAAATACACAAAGTATATTTTATATGTTTTCTCAACACGATAAGCTTTTCTCAATTTTTCTTCTTCTAAAAGATGGACAAAGTTATTGGTGACTGAATAATTTTGCAATATTTTATATCTTAATGTTTGGGATTTGAAAAACCACCCAATTTCCTTTAGATTTTGAAAATAAGTAACGTTGAATAAAATAGATAGTGAAGTAAGTTATAAAATTGCAAAAAATATTTTCTACTCATTAAAAATTTCTTTAAGTAACAATTTCTTTGAAAAAAGAAATCGCATTGATAAAATTTAAAGGATCTGTAACTCATAGAGTAGATGCCAATGGAGAAGTAGGCTTCATTTCAATATTTTTGCTAGCTCTGGAATTTCGGCACAAAAGGCCGATGCGGTCATCATGCACCTGCTTTCTTTAGAACATATATTATAGAGCTTCAGCTACTTTGGAATGGCAGAGTTAATTATCAAGAAATAATACCTTAGAACTTTCTCTACATTTCGGCTCCGAAATGGGAACACTGAATATTGTCGCCGACTTCCATTCCTCGTACTCATTATTATCTTCTGAAAAGTTATTTAAATGAAAATATTCTGTTTCTTTGAACACTGAGTAATGCGCAATGATTAAATATGACGAAACATCTATACATATTTCAATTATTCTATGGTTTAACTGATAATATAACTGGTGTTACGAAAAGTTGAAGCATAGACAGAATGAAAAAATTCTATTAACTTAGGGAAGCCGACCAAGGATTTCCAACCAATGCTGCCCATGTCTACATTCATTCTTCAGGTGATAAGTGAACTGAATGCTGTCACGTGATTTGCCGCTGGTATTCATCACTTTAAATGCATTTTTGTTTAAGGAGATAACTTTTTCTTGACAAAGTCTTAAAGCATAATGTTTTTCTGCTACTAATAAAAAATAATGTATGTGTAAATTTCGTGTTTCTTATGTGCGTACGTCTGGAATTTATAAAGCAGGATTTTTCATTTAAATTTACCTATTCGGCATTGTTATAGAATTGGTAGTATAAATGTTC
Source organism: Argiope aurantia (assembly GCA_026543865.1). Lineage (NCBI taxonomy): Eukaryota > Metazoa > Arthropoda > Arachnida > Araneae > Araneidae > Argiope > Argiope aurantia. The sequence continues at coordinate 78,358 of JAPMOR010042603.1, forward strand.
ACCAAGTTCAAATTTATTTAAAATTATTGTTAAAATTTTAATTGGTAAAAGCTCAACGAAATTTTGAATTTCAATATCAAACCACTCAAAATCTATTTCATAAAAGGACTTCTGCTTCAACTTATACTGATAAAAACGATTTTCAGCGAGTTCAATGGTATGATGGTATAATGATTGATAAAAGATATTAAACCATTATATATCTTCCATTGCTAATAATAAGTGATAAAATAATCATTTATTATTAGCCCATTTACTTCGAAAATTAAACAGATATTAATTGATATTCTCCAATTTTCTAGCACAAGAAATTTAAAAATATTCAATTATTATATACATATCTACTTATGTTATTAAAGAAGTTCAATGCCGTGGATTCCTTAATAGTACTTTAAAATCATACAATTGTGCAAAACATGATTTTAAGAAGTTATCTTCTAAGCAAGTAGAATTGAAAACCAAATGAATTTTCCATTTTTTTTAGCCAAGAATATTAAATTACTTTTACAAAAACCCTCAATTCACATAAATTCTAAAGGAAACATGCCTTTCAACAGAATGCGCCTGATTTCACTTGCAAAATCATCTATGTGCAATGCTAACATTTTCAGAATACATTGCAGAGAACAATTTGAAGAAGATTAAGGTTTCAAAATGTTTTCAATGTTTTTATTTACCATATTTATGATTTGCCTTATATATCTTTTTCAGAAAAGATTCTTCATATGCAAATTAAAATTTTCCCTTCAATTCCCATGCAAAACATAACTTATTCTACAATACAACTTCCAATTCTTTAAGTTTCAATTTTAGAGATTATTTCAAGTATTTTTTGTTCATTCTTATTTTAGTTTTATTCTCTTCTAAATTTATTTTTAATATTACTTCCAAATAAAATGATGAAAGATATTAAATAAAATAAGTGGAATGAGAATCAGAACTTAAATCAGAATGTGGGGGAAAGATCTTACGTTCTCGAGACAATTCATCTCCAAATTGTACTAGGGCCCACCAACGAAGGATTGATTAAACAACTACTATTTTTCTGTGCTTTTTAATCGATGAATAATATATATTATTTCTTTTACTATAGTATACCTTATTTTGTACGGTACGAAAGATGTTAAATTTAAACTACCTTATGTTTACAATAAAATACAAACGAAGTATCGAGGAAAGAGATATCGACTTGAAATATTTTTCTTTTAAGTTACACTGGGCATATGATAAATTTTCATCATTACCTGAACTTCCAGAAATGATGTTAGAAAACTAATATATATTATGCATATAAAATAAATACAAAAGCATTTTCTCTTTAAAATGGTTTAGTTAAGAAAAAAATAAATGTATTAATATGTAATATTTTATTTAGTATGTTATTTATGATTATGCTACTATTGTAAGCAACATTTCTAGAAACATTTTTGTTTAGCAACATTTCTAGATAGATACATTATCTCCTAGACATTATATCGGAATAATTAAACTGGGTCATAAAATATCAACTACATTCAAATGTTACGAAATTACTAGTGGACCACTTTTTTTCCTTTAACCATTTCAGATATTTTGGGTAAATGAATTGAAATTCAATAAATGTTTATTCAAACGTTAAGAATAACAGATCCTTTAAGAATAATAGATCCAGAAGTTAATTACTATATGTACAATATAAACTTTCTGAAATTATTATTTTAACATAGTTAAATAAGTTATTCTGTTTAAAATAATTTCTAAGTTTATATTGAATTATTACTTAGTTAAATAAATCAATAATTAATGATCAATTGTATTTAATATATTTGTGTTTTTAATAATAGGTAAAGACTAGTTAATGATAGCTTTTAGCCTGTGAAAATTTCATTTTTAATTAGTTAATTAATAGTTTAATCATTCTTAAGTAAAATACAATTCGCTGTCAAATTTTTAAGGGAAATGGAATTTATTAGTAAAATTCGTGTGGCATTCCCATTGAAATATCAATATCCTTAGATATAATCTATTGCAGTGCTTAGATTGTATTATGTATTCTGATTTCCTATATAGAGAGTAGAATTTTATTTTTCATATTAAGTTAAAACATAGAAATAATAATACATAATGAAAATTCGAAAGCATGTCATTTACTGCTTTATGTCCTGTAAAACCCAACAAAAACTGAAATATTGTATAATTTAATTAAAAAAACAAATTTTTTAATATTTTTTAAATGCTTTTTAAATAAGTTATATTTTTAGAAGATCTAAAGTTTTTTAAAGCATGATCCGATAAAATAAAATTTAAAGCAAATCGTTCATATTGGTTTCTATTCAATTTCAATCATAAAAATGAAATTTTCTTGAATTCTATGTAGCGATATATCAATAAAGAAACACTACATCAAAGCCCTCAATAAATGTCCTATTTTTGGAGGAGTAAATATACAAAAGTGTTCCCTGATTAACCGATAGCTATCAATCAAATATACTCAAACATCCTTTTAGAGTTGACAGAAACTCACTCTGGTCCTCAACTTAACAAATCGACTATTTCTGATGAACAAAGTACACCCCACCCCCACAGATGATTCAAATAATCGTATTTAACAAAAGAGGGAGGATAATTGGTTCTCATAATCCAACAGTTTATAGTTTCGCTGAAAAATATGGTTTATCAACGTTATGGAAAATTAGTTAATTAAAGTCAGGTTAGAAATCTTGTGGAGTTTCTGAAAGACAGCAAAGAATTGATCTCCTCAGACCCAAGCCCAGAATAAATTTTTGTCTCGTTCGTCATTCAAGCCCTTCTCCAAGAAATATGAACTTCCTCAGGATTCCTCAAGTCACACTCCCCACCGAATACTCCCATTTGTATTATTGTATTGTATATAGTTTTATTTTGTGTACTATATGTAAAATTTAAAAATCTTTTCTTAATAAATCCTTCCACATATATCCATGTGTGGGAATTCAAGTATATCCATCCTAGAGATTCCATGTTTAGGGATATATATAGCAAAAAGTAGACGTTTCACAGAACAGGCGTTTGAAGCCTTTCAGGATTGAGTATGAAATGTTTGATCCATTTTACAACATATATTTTTCATCAAATTTCTCGAAATATTAATTGTGGTCTACCAAAGGTAAAATAATTCAAATTAATTTAACGTTCAATTCACAGTTCGTATATGTTAATTTTTATATATATTAAAAATATTTTTTTTCTTGATTTTCCACACAAATGAATTCTAAGTATTAATTTAGGAACACCAAGAAATATACCTATGATTCTAGTATACTACTGAATATTTCTGAAAATATTTTAACAGTTATTTCACTTTTTAAAGCTGTTTAGAGGACATTTTGTAGATGATGTTATGTATAGATCAATTATTTTATGAATGAAAATGAAATTTAGGCAACATTCAGTAAACTATTAAATAAAAATTGACTAACAGAAATTCCAGGAAGATAATAGCAAACAAAATAAAATCACTCCGCTGTAAAAACAGAGTTTGCCGAACCTTTTAAAATCTCAGCTGATTGAAAGGAAAATTATTTAAGTTTCTGTGTTCATGACAGTCATTATAATAGTAAAGGCATGAACTGTTTCCATGGCTACGCAATTGCTAAAAGTAGTAAATACTTGGAAAACTTTTACGCTCTAATGACAATGTTGGAATGAGTTATACTCAAAAGCAGAACAACATTAAAACACTTCACATTTAGTGAAGATCATTTCATTTTCAGAAGGAAAAATTTCTTACCAAAACTGCAATTAACTTGATGTATATTTAAGATTTAACAGATTTTAGAATTAGAAACGCTTAGAAATGTTTTGATTGCATGAAAGCTATAGGAATTTGAGATGCACAGTAAACTGGATGAAAATATCTCATGTCACACACTAGCTATTTATCGATAGAATTTATTTGCTAATGTTCCAAGTTCACGATTTCTTCTAATAAATATTCAGACACGGTCCATCGTGATTAGAAAAATATGGTTAAGGGATTTCTACTGAATGAGCTTAAGTAATAATAGCATTACTTTATAGCTCTACGTTAATATTTTTTATTGTAATAGCAATAATTAGAAAATGTAATATTGAACTTGATTCGAATTCAAGCGATTTAAACTTTTCATTACTTTTCGGAATATCTTCTAAGTGCTCTAAATTTCCATATTATATAAATATAACATGGATATGATGAAAATCAGAACTGAAAGAGCTTAATATTTCTGCTTCATTTGTTCTTTAAGTGTGTATTATTTGTGATACGAACACTATTTTTGCTTGAAAGTTTTGTCATATCGTATGTATTACAATTAGAATTTCAGAAATAAATAACGAATTAAATATATAAATACATTTAATTAAAATTGTTATTGTTTTTATTCTCTTATTACATAGAATGAAAAATCTCAAAAATTTTATGATTTAATGTTTTCTCTATTTACAGTATATTTCATTCTCAAAATAATAATCATTTATCATAATAATTCATTCTTTTTCATAAATAATGAAATATATTATAACTTACATTCTATTACTTTGTACATTCTGGCAATATGGCATAAATGTTGCTCACTTTTCTATATGGAATTGCTTTTCATGCAATACATTTAATGGCAATTATTCCAAATTTTACTACAGTATAGTGGGTATTTCGCTTCTTTGAACGATTTTGACAAATAATTTTAAAAAGCAAAATTTTTGGAATGAAAATTTCTTGTAACAACTTATTTGAAAAGAGCATTTTCGTGTGTTACATTTGAATTTATTTGTGTTTCAAAAGGTAGCATATAAACAAGTGACGATTGAAGCATATGTTTTTGTACTTTTCGAAGAGAAATATTTCTATTCCATAATTCAAAAACGTTTATAAAAGCATATTAAAATTTCTAAAAGCAAATCTAGTAACAGTATTTATAGAAAATGAAAAAAAAATGTCATCAATCATTATTTCTAAAAGAGAAGAAGATTTTAAATGGAATCCCGACAAAGCTAATACTGTTTCAAATATTTCTAAAGTAAAATCATTGGTAAAAAGAGAAAAACAGAGAAAATTAATTACAAAATGCTTTAAATACATCTGATCAAAACAATAAATAAAAAATAAATTAAAATTTATAATATGAAAATTTAAAAAAAATACCAGTTTTTTTTGTATGCATTTAGATCACCACAGAGCAGTTTGTTAAACTCTGTTTGATAACTGTTTAACAGAAGGTAAATGGAAATTCATTGTGGCGTTTGCCGATTCATGATTTCATATTGCATACAACAAATTAGATCAAATTACTATGGAATACGCAGAGAATTGATATACAAATTTGGTTCCGTCAATACAAAAAAGTTTCAGTAAGGGTTTTATATTTATCGGAGGGATATCTTTCAATGGGGAATTAAAAATCAGAATAGAGTGAAATCATATCATATCACTAACTCTCCGATCCGCCCCGAAAGCACACGGATAAAAACGCCCGAATGACCACTACGGCAACACTGGCGGAAGCTGTGGTTGAGTCCTAAGGGCCATCAACACCCACAGTATCACACTACATCCCTTCTCTAAAGTACGACCCGTCATCGATATGAGGAACCAGACTCCCAGTACCCTCCAAGGTAGCTAGAGCCAACCACCATGCCAGAAACTTCTCATCCTCATTTCGAGCTTCCCCCGGGGGATCAGAAGGAAGTGAATAATTGTTGAAATAATTCCAATGAACTGTCAAGAGAATCAAGAGAATGTTTTACATCCAGTATTAGCAAAATGAACTACTTTTCTTTATCCCAGTTAATTTCAAAGAGTGAAAGTTATAAATCATACTTTGAAAAGGACTATTGTATTTCTTTAAGAAAATGACGATTGCTACAATTTTGCATATATATTTTTGTAATACATCTTTTCAAAGTCCTCTTATATTTTATTTACCTAACGTTGTGTTGGATCTAGTGAAAAATTTTATTTATAAGCTTAAATTCCCCACGATTGATAGACTCAGAAAAAATTAGAAGATAATTTCATTTTAATAATCCTGGAAATCTTACGGAGAGTTCTTCTATCATAAAAAGTACTATAGAGACTTAGAGTTCAGAAAAGAACCTATAAGCACCATTATTAAAAATAATCTTTACATTTTAAACCTTAATTATACGGCACCTAATTTTTTTGTAAAAAATCAGGAAATCAATTTTCTATGAATTATAAACAGTGCTAATAGGGTACTCACATTGTTGATGTTTTTTTAATGTTATCAAATAATAATTGGTGTAAATTCACACTCTTGTCGCAAGTCATACGGTGTATATCATTTTCTAATTAAGCTTACCTGTTTTTCATCACTAATTTCTAACGGCCCTGTGTCAGTCTATTTTTATATCAGGAAATTAAGAAAATTCCTTGTATGCATTTTGGCTATGAAGATAAACCACACCTCTGATTTGTCAGTTACAAAAGTCAGTCAAATTGTACTAAATATTATTTCAGAGGACAGATCACAGATCACAGCCTGGATTAAAACTCTAAATCATTGATTTATATTAATGTTCGTTAGTCATGGAAAAGCAATAAAAGTAAATATGTGTTATACTATTACACTCATTTTTTAAAATTTCTTCTCTTGTGATCGCACAATTGTTGTTAAACTCATTAAAATAGTTATGAAGTTCCATTTTAGTATATTCCTTATTTTACCTTTAATTCCTGCAATAAAAACCATTCTTATTAAAAACATTGACTGCAAGACCATACTAAAAATATATTTCAGTTTCATTTCAAATTCTTAAAAAAAACAAAAACAAACTGTAAATTATTTGATATTTAATTTCACCATTCATTTCATTACAAAAAGTAATATTTAATTAATTTAAATATTTTTTTCTCAGACAACTATAGCACTTAAAATAAATAACTTTTAAAATGACTTTCGAATGAGTCTTGAAATGTTTTGTAAGGATTAGATTCTATTAAGATTATATTCTATTAAGCATTTTTAATTTAAAACTAAAATAGAAATAAGAATCCCTACTTTCTGAAAGAAATGGATTATTCTTAAATTATGAATAACTTAAAAAAAATATATATAATTTATTTTAAATGTAATTATACAGGGTGTTTATTTAGTCCCGGACCCATTTTGATGTTTAATAACTCATAAAATAAAGAAGATATAAACAAACTTATGGCATTTATTGATGGAATAACTCATATACTTTCCTTTTCAGGTTTGAATATTTTTACTTTTGTAAATATCGTCTGCGCGTGTTTTTAATTTCAGATAATTTCATTTTCCAGTCTAAATATCTGTACTTTTCTAAATATCGTCTACTTATTAATTGCATTTTCTCTCTTTTGTTTTTGGCAACTATTGAAACGTTATGTTCACTTTTGATGTGTTTGTTCTATGTAGTACTTTTGTATATGATGTTTTATTCGAGCGGATATTAAGGAGAATGCATACAACACAAGGAAAAGCACAGATTTTATGGTGGTTCACAGAAACGAAATTTATAGTGCAAGGACAGAGAAGTTTCAGAAGAATTTACAAAAAAGATCCTCCATCCAAAAACAGCATCTTGCGGTGGAAAAAGAATTTTCTAGAAATTGGAAGTATCGCAGATAAGAAACGTTTCGGACGTCCTTGCACAATGATTTTGATGTTGAGTGTGCCAGAGAGATATTTTTACACAATCCTAGAATATCTGTGAGATCAGCGGCAACAGAACTGGATATGCCAATTTCGACGGTGTACAAGGTTATTAAGAAAAAAATTAAGACTGCGTGCATACAAAGTTCAAATTGTTCAAGTTTTGGAACCGAACGATAGGCCTAGGATGATGGCCTTTGCAACAGATATGCTAAGGAGGATAGAAGATGCTGCTGATTTTCTGAAGTGCATAATGTTCTTCGATGAAGCATCCTTTCATGTTTCTGGCTTGCTAATCGTCATAATGTGCGCATATGGGGATCTGAAAACCCCCATGAATACCATGAGGCACAAAGGGATTCCCCAAAGGTTAATGTGTGGTGCGGGCTAATGCACGACCGAGTCATTGGGCCTTTCTTTTTTACAGAAAAGACGGTCTCATCAGTCGTATATTTAGACATGTTGGAAAACTTCGTTTTTCCACAACTAGAAGAGCTTCAGCGACATGTCTTTTTGCAACAAGATGGTGCGCCACCTCATTGGGGTACCATCGTTCGTACTTCTTTGAATGGCCATTTTCCAGTAAGATGCATTGGGCGAGGGGGTCCAATTCCTTGGCCACCCAGATAACCTGACATAACGCCGCTGGACTTTTTCCTTTGGGGGTTTGTAAAAGACAACTTTTCAGGAGAAGAGTGTCGAACATTGATGACCTAAAAGCCAGAATTACAACCGCAATAGGCTCTGTGGATGCCGACATGCTTGCCGCTACCTGGCGTGAAATTGACTATCGACTTGATATTCTCCGTGCGACGAAGGGGGCACACCTGGAAGTTCATTGACAAGTGTCATGAAACTTTTTGAGTCTATTTAACCATTTATGTTATTAATTTTAATCTATCTTTATTATTTTATGAGTTATTAAACATCAAAATGGGTCTGGGACTAAATAAAAACCCTGTATATAAATTATAAAATAGTGCCAATTATCCAGAAATGAAAAATTCGAGTGTTATGAAATGTTTTAATAATTAGGTTTAGGTCATATGGAAAGATAAAATGTAAGAAATGTAACACTCCTCTAATTGATTTTGTTGCATTTAAATTTTAAGTAAAGAATTTTATCAAATTATCTATTTTTAATTCCAAATATATTAAACAATGTATGTTGTCCAAATATTTTGTATAAAAATAATTTTGATTTTAGCGAAATAATTGTTTAAATCTACATAGAATGATAAATATTTAATCCTTAGTTACTAATATATTTTGTGACCAGAAATGGAACATTAAACGTTGCCAGAGTAGATGACCGAACACGCAACCTAGCAACGAACGAATCGTGTATCAGTGAGCTATTGTTATTCGTAAAGTGAAGAGATAAGATTGCACCGCTGCTATTTATCATGAGTTAGTTTCTAAGCTATTGTGTAGGCATTGTCAAAGCTTTAGTTAGCTTCTATTTGTCTAAGTACACAATTATAATGCTTATAACATTTGAGACAATTTTATACGAACTGATTGTTCTAAGACAAAAAATTATTAAAAATAGAACTAGCAAATTCTTTTTCTATTTTTCTAGCATAAAATCTTTCTAAGAAATCAGCATGAGGCATTTCATTTATTTTGTTAGTTTAAAGCAGACATTTATAGAAATTATGGTTTACATTTAAATTTATTAATATTTTGAAGGGAAACATATTCCCTTTTCCAATAGATTTAATTAAAAAAAATTTTTTGTGGAAATACAGATGGTTATGAAACTGTACACATTATAAATAAAATAATATTGAATTAATTATAAATTATTAATTTTGATATGAAAAAAAAATCTGAATTTCAAATACAATAAACAAAACGAAATGTTACGTGCAGTCACTTTCTTCTCAAAGATTTCCAAAGTTATATCTTAATTCAATCCATATCAATTTTATTCTAAAATGTTCTATTATTTTCTGATCTAAATCCACCTTGTTTTTTAATTAATGCAGCAGAAACTTTCAAAAACTGTTGAAGTCGACAAGTTCCCACACTCAGAGTGAAAGAATAAAAAATTGTCAACATAAGCGAATTCTTTTTAAAAGATTCCCTTATCTAAATGGACACGTTTAAAGAAATCCCTATCAAACTCTCACAGTGTATAATCATGGGAATAAATATTGTATTAGATTTTTCACTCTCTTTTGCTCTTGTGCCGCGATGTGAACGGGCGTGTTTTGTCCGGTTCTGATTATACATGAATTATGCCTCCCAGAATTAAATAAAAGCGAAATTAAAAATTCACGATATCTTCTCCCTCTTCGGCCACGACTCTGCTTCAAAAATGTAAGTTTACACACGCACGCGCACGCGCACAAGCACATATCTATATATACATCGCACGTTTTGAACTGATAAAGTTTGGGACATAAATCAAAATCATTATTTATTGTACAGTGGGTAGTAATGATGGAATCAAGGGGAGAAATTTAGTACAAGAAAGGGGTAATCAAAACTCTTCAATCTGCATTATTTAATTGTGAAGTGATCTAGCAAATCTTTTCATCGACGAGGTAATATCTGAAATCTGACATTCACAGATATATGCTTTGAAATGTGAAATCTTGCATTTAAAAGGAAACAATTGATAATTTCCAATATATTTCATTTGTTTTGAAAACCCCTTTCTTGAAGTTTTTCTCATGTCTGCTGAAGTTCAATGTGAGTACTTCAGTATCTTCGGTAATCTTGACGCAAAATCCTAAATATCCGTAAACTTTAGATCACATTCAATAATCGGAAACTTTCAGTAAGCTTCAGGTTACTTACTATATCTTCTTTACAACGTTCATCTGAACTAGTGACAGCTAAGGTTAATAGTTGAATGATTATACAAAAGAAATTTATTGGGAAAGAAACATGTGGCATTTAAACAGCTATATTACAATAGAGATTATACAGTGAAAAATATTTATATCATAAAGAATAATGATCTCATATTTTCCGTGCGGAGAAGTCTTGATATGAAATATCATTGATACCCTGGTATATGTGAATTACTTTTGGATTAAGTAAAGAAATAATTCTGACAAATGGTCTGAGAAAAGTAGGTTTGATATATTCTAGAGAAATTTCCGTAAATACCCATACTGTCATAAGTTTTAATAAACTGCCATGAGTTTAAAAGTCGTATACATAGTCTTAAGTTTTAATGTTAATCACAGATGAACTCAATGGCCCTATAATTTATGAACCCCTCTAGACTAAGCAAGAACCATGGTACTAATTCATTCTCGAACTCGTGGTACCATTCTCGGGTCAATGTTGAAATAATAACTACTTCTTGCTGAATTTTTATGAATATTTATAGTTTTATGTACTCTCTGTTGCTGAAATGTGCAAAATCAGACCACCCGAATAGCAAAATATTTGATAACATATCACTTTAATGAAGTCCAAAAGTGAGCATGTTTATTAGAATTATGTTCAACTATCTGACAAACCAATTAACTTAGCAATATTCCTTTACTAATGACCACGAGGATTCCTAATAAAAAATCTAGATAACTGCTTATAATTAGCATGTGTCACCGATGAGGAAAATATATATATATATATATATAAAATTAAAACTTGGCGTAATCCTCCTTCTAAAGAAATATATATCTTTCATAAAAAAATAATTAAAAAAAATTTAAAAAATATATCGGTGTACAAACCTGAAATTATGGATCCTTTTATGTCGATAATATGTTAAATTTTCAGATACGGTTATTTAGCGGTAGTCTCAAAATAAGTGTAATTAAATTTTCCTTAGTGTATGTCTTTGCTTATTTAATTGGCGATATCTATGAAGTAAATAATACGTATAAAATCCCTTAAATAAACATTGACATATTTTATTAAATAAGCACTTAATGTCAGTTCATACATTTTCAAAAGAATCTCTTATAAGCAATTAGCTGTTATATGAATGCGATGGTTTTTCCATGGGACAAACCATCGACCAAAATAAACGAAACTTAATAAGATTATTGGGTTCCAATTTCATTTGAAATATAACAAAAGATAGGTAAAGTGGAAGAATTAAAACTAAATGATTCGCCATTTATATAATGACAATCAGAATATTTATCTACTTGTGGAATTGACGCAAAATTTTTATTTCCTTTTAATATTTCACACTAAATAATACACTGGTGTGCAAAACTTAAGCAACAGGTATGTTTTTTGACATAACTTCACGAGAAATCATCTGAGAGACATGAAATTCAGAAATTAGATACAGCATTTTGTTCTGAAAGAATGAGGAAAGCATAGGTCCGCAGAAATGAATACAATGCATACAGTATGGAATCAAACAAAAAAAGGCTTTATTGAACTAATAGTATTGTTACACATGATTGTCTGTCCAAGAGGAAGAACAGCAAGCAGATGTTCCTTAGTATGGGATATGCCATCCCCTTACTGCAATGGTTGCTTCGCACCTTCTCCCCATACTCAGCACCAGATTGTCCAACAGTTCTTGAGGTAAGAGTGCCCATTCCTCAATCAGCATCTGTTTAAGTTGTCGGGTGTTCCCAGGAGGATGTAATCGTGCCACAAATCGTCCCCCCAAAGCATTCCACACATGTTCTATCGGATTTAAATCAGGGGAGCACGCCGGCCAATCCATTCGAGTGATATCTTCACTTTCCAGGAGCTCCTCAACAGCATGAGTCCTGTGTGGTCGTGCATTGTCATCCATAAAAACGAATCTGATCGAATGGCACCTCGGAACAGACGCACATGGGGAAGGATCACCTCCTGACAATAGCGATCACCAGTTAATTAATTTCTTTTTTTGATCATGCTTTATTCCGTTTTTAAATGCCAGCTATATTTGTGTACTTAGAAATCATTTTACTAACATTTTACATTTGTTTAAATATAAGCAGACTATTATATGTTATATTTTGTTCTGAATATCATGCAAAATGTAATAGAATTATTAAACATTTAATTAGTGTTATCCAAATGTATTGTAAACCTATCCATTAATGAATATACGTTATTTAATTTTCCATAATAGTTAATAGCTTCGTAATTAATTCTGAACCGAGAACAAATGTACTTTTTTTATGTGTGTGAAAATGAATTATATTATAGGTACATAGAAATTGGCTATCATATGAATTGAATTTGAGAATTTAGCATGGGAATTATTCAAAAAAAGTAATAGCAGGTCTATATTAGTATTAATATATTTTTAAACAAATAGGATTAATAATTTATCTCTCTGAATGTGGTAAATAATTCTTCTTTTCGATGAGGGAGTGTAAAATATATATATATCTGCTTCTAAATTGTAAATTTTGATGCTAGTTTATATAGACTGATATAGAATTTTTTTTTGATTGAAATAATTTCATTATGTTTAGTTCAATTTTTGAAGCAACATTCTTTGCGAATATGTATTTTGGAAGCATTGTTAATAGCTACCATTAGTAATCTACCAGTAAACAAAAGAATTAAATTGATTCCATTAATATAGTGAGCTATTATTAAATCTTTCATAGGATTTTTGATAATTTAATACGAAACGGTTAATTTTTTATACATATTTTTAAACATAAATCTATTTATAGTTTAAAACTATTCATACAATTTCCACAACAAATGATTATAATAAATTTAGAGCAGTTGCCATATATATGGAGAAATCAGTTGCTCAAATTTTAAGACAGAAAGAAAAGCAAAAACAAAAAAAAAATCCAAATTAATTGTTGGCAATATTTTCAGTAGAATTTTAGGAAAATATCTGAGAACACTTTTGAAGAAAGAAATATTAGATATGCTCAAACATATTGGAATTTCTCGACTGTGTGCAAATAATTACAGTTGACTGAAAAATAAATATAAGAAGACATTTCTAACAAAAGATGTTTATAAAAAAAGTAATGAAAAATATTAAAAGTGAGTCGAAATAACTTTTTTCAATACCGTAAATAATTTGCATACACAGAGCAAACATATTATTAATTCATTAAAGACCATTGGCTATATTTTTTATATAGGAACGCACCATTATACAGTTTTTCAATAATTGCTCTATACTTTAATTGTCAGTTGTATTGTTTTCTGAATTTCTCTGAATGTTGGCACGAATGACGATTTCTTTTGTTGTTCATTATAAACTAAAACTAAACAACTGTTTTTTTTATGCTATAAACTAAAAGATTTTTAATCTACCTGCTGGTTTCCATGCGCTGTAAACCATTTCATGTAGATTGGTCAAGGTAATAAAGTTAAATAAAAAAATATTTTGTTTTTTTGTAACATCTTTAATATAATTATGAAAATGACTTTTTAGAAAAGACTTTTTAATAAGAAAATTTATGTATTTCAATCTCATGAATTCTTATATCAAACTTATTTTTTCTTATACGTTTTATTTATGCTAAAGACATTTACCGTATTTTCCATTCCAACATGTGTAAGATTCATGTTTTATCACTAGAAAAACTTTAAAAAAACATAGAATATTATATTATCTATATTTTATATAATTAATGCCCTTTTTATGTGAGCAAAATACAAATTTATAAGATAAATATAATTCTTGTTATTAAAAAGGACCATGTTTATAGCATAAAATCAAATTTGTAACAATTTTAAAACATAATCTAAGGAATTTTTTTACACAGGATAATGAAAAACAATTGAGGTGAATATTTAATGCAAGACGATGTACTATTTCCTCCAATATATTATTTGAAATAAATTGTAAGATTATGAATAATTATAATTACCAGCCGTACATACATACATACATACATATACTGCAACATCGTAATCAATTAATAAATGTATGCTGGAATACATATAATTAATCCGGAATAGAACTAGCTCATATCCAAATATTTGATAGAAGCCAATATCACAACAAATATTATATACAACGTGCGAACTGAATTTGCAGATTATCATTTAACAATTTAAATGATAATTTGTGTCCACTAAATTCAAATAATTTCAAATTCATGGAATAATAAATTTTTGTTTAATAAAAACGATGAGGTATCTGCAATATCCAATTAAAAATATTCTTTTTTTTCTTTTTATAATTAAAATGTCTAATAAAATTAAATAAATATTCATTACATTACCATTAGCAGATATTGAGTGACATATTGAAAGTAAAATTAAAAATTAGGAGAAAGTAATCAATTTTTAATAATACAAATAATGTGGAGCGAATTTTTGTTTTATTTCAATACGAGTACCTAAAATTTTGAATTATTTTTCAATTAAAATTAACGATGTCAGCCTGAAAACTGTAAAAAAAAATTCATTAACACGAATAATGGATCTTAATTAAAAGAGAAGTAATAAGAGTATTCTTCATTTAAAATAAAATCAACTTTCTCATTAACTCTATTGTTTGTGTAAAATGAAGAAAGTTTTTGAGAAAGGAAATTCTTGTATTATGAATATGAGTATTGTTTAAATTCTAATGTATTTTCGGCTACATTAGCTAAAAAAAAACTCTGAGAAAATGAATTCGCACTAAAGGACTTTCATATAAATGGTAACAATGTGATTCATCTATTGTAAAATATTAATGATTAAAAATCAAGTGAGTCATTACATTGTTTTTAATAATTGCATTTTTCTAAATCTATGGGTATAAATGATCAAAAGAATTTAATAGTAACACATTTTTGAAATAGGTGTTAATAATCAATAGAAAAATAATTCATAATTTGTTTAGTTATACCGTTTAACATGCGTAATATTATTAAAAAAATAAATTTTACTTGCTGAATCCAGTTTATGGATAGGTTTTGTTGATGAGTAATATGAGACAAGAAATTTTCTAACTTTATTTTTAGAAGGAATTAACAAATGTTTTATCTGAAAGGGATAAATAATTGTCAATATAATTGAAACAAGATAATTTTTTGAAATGTTTAAATCGTGAAACTTTGAAATCTCATAAAAATTCAAAGAAGAGCAAAAGTTTGTTTGAAATAAGTGGTAATAAAATACAGAACAAAATGATTGTGGATGAAAATGAGTTTTTCTGCATTCAATAAATAAGTATTTAAATTGTTTTCTTTTTGACACAATCAATACGGAAAGCTCAACAACACCCGCTCAACCAAGTTACAAAGGCTATCCGAGTCACCGTGACATCATTGCAAATTCCTTCCCCTTTCGGTAAAAATGATTTATTGAATGCCTTGGGGGCGCGCTTTGTTCATTAGAGATACTCTTCGAAATGGGTATGGATGCCTGGGATATTTTCCTAGAATATTCAAAGAATACTACCGTATATATTTGCTTAATATTTAACAGTGGATATCACTTTTGTGCATCAAACACTTAAGAGTCTGGGCTGTTATAGTTTTTGAGGTGAGATAGTGATTTTTTATATGTTTGAAAGTGAAACTCGGATGTTCCAATAATTTGAGATATCTGAATTGAAATGATCTTAGGAATAAGAGGATTCAATCAATTATCTTAAATAAACATGCTAATATTAAAATAATAATTATTATGTCAAATTTTATGTATTTCAGAAGAAAAAATTACTCTAAAAATTTTAATCTTATTAATCTACACATTTGACTCCAGGTTTTAACTAAAATTATTCTTATGCACAACTAAATATATTTTTTAATTGTGGTGGTACTTTTTTCAGTTTCTTTTTCGTTTAAAAATGTTTAGGGAATGCAAAATTGCTCCTAGGTATTCATCAGTTTATGATAAAAAAAATTTAAACCTCAAGCAGATTTTGCAATTCGTGAATTGATGTCTTACTATATCTTTCATTTGACATTTCTTGTATTCGCAAAGGATTTTGAATATGAAAATGCTTCAAGTTCATCAGCTATACATTTTAACAATATTATCATAACTGCCTAAAATAATCAAAATTTACTTCATATTCTTTCCTTGAAATGTTCCTTTTAATCCCTTACATTTAATATTTTTACTAGTTAAGTGCAAACAAATAAACTGATTTAATCATTTTGAGGAGATATTTAATAATAATAAGATAAAAATTTATATGATTGATCATTTTCAAGTAAAATTTTAAAAGTCAACTTAGTATGTAATATTGTTTTCAGTAAGATTAAATTATTTTCGAAATAAAATCGAATACATTTATTTTTTCTTATGTCAATGTTATGGAATTTAATTACGATAGAATTATTCTTATAACAAAATTTATTCTATTGCTGTGATTCTTAATCAATCAACTCATATTGGAGGAAATGTATTAGATTCGATAGTAAAAGTATGCGATTTCACTTCCTGCTATTTGTTGGTACAACTGTCAGAAGGAGAAATTAAATTCCGAAACTACAGCTGATATATTTCAGACTTCCAGGATTTCGGCATTAAGGAGCATATGATATTAATATTATTTTATTGTTGTTCCGCTTTTTCAGTTCCATTGTTCAACATATTCAATTGTTGTTCTGCTTAAACAGTTGACATTACATAATTATTATTAATAGACGTACATAGCGTTAACGCACAACCAGTTGAAAGTTATAAGCTAGATTAATGAGAATAGCAATTTAAAAAAGTATGCCATTTTGATATAAATTCAGCATAAATCGGAGGTAATCGCGAAAAATTATACATTATAAAAATCAATAAATATCGAAATATAAATAAATCATTATAATATATCGAAAAATCAGTATATATCAGTATATAAAGAATATGCCAATGAATCCTAGTATCTAATAAAGAAAAGCTCCTGAATTTCACTCTCAATTTAGTTTATATATGCACATATTAAAGAAAAACCTTTAAATGACTTCTATAGTTCCAATAACATATCAATTTTATTGTATGAATTAAGCAGATCAAGAACTAGCTAGCCGAAAGACCTTTAATATCTAAGTTTTTAGGAAAATTAGAGTGGTTTAATAGTGTGAATAAAGCCTTCTGTAGGTGTGTCATTGCTTATAATTCAAATATGCCCTTCTAATAAGATGATACTAAGTAATGTTTTTACAAGATTAAATATATGCAACTTCGTTGCTTAATACAAGAGGAAGCTGCACCAATGATAGAATATAGGAGGTAAAAAGCATGATTTCAGTGAAATATCGATATCATCTACCTCCTACATCTATCAAAATGTAAGAAAAATTTATATTCAATTTCCTGTCTTCAATCTATAATTATATTTTTTATTTAAAAAAAATGGAAAAAAGTTTATAATTTTTAATACGTAAAATCATATATAGGATAATTGAGCTATACTGATCCACGAAGACATCCATTGACACAGTTACATTGAAATTGACTAATGAGAATGCGACCACAACGTAGGCAGAAGCTGTGATTGTACCGTATTGCACATCACCGGGCCAGTACAACAAACCACGTGGAAGTTTACTATACTCTATATCACTACTGTGCCCATCATGAAAGCAAGAAATAAACACCATATTGGAAGCTTCCATTCATCATTTTCTAATATGGCATTAACCATGCCATCATTAATAATGACAAACTCAAAGGATCGTTAGTAGACAATAAGTGGTACAAAAATTTCCAGGAAAGATGATGTCAGAGATCACGGTGAGAGGGTGAAAATTGAGAAAATATAACTTATCGTATGTGTCCTGGGTGACTAGACCACGTACTTGTTTATGTAACATCGATGCGATTATGCAAGTCTCGAAATAAATGTGCAAGGACACTCATGAATGAACTATATACATTTGCGTACTGCGCTTGGTGCACTTTGCAACCATTTTCTGGATGCCCCGTTGCAGAAAAAGACGTTTCTAGATTCACGTTTTAGGGAAGGAAACATGGTCCAATTTATTATTATCGAGGATTCCTTTGCACCTATTGATGCTAAATCTTAGTTAAGATTGTCCCGGTACACTACAATGTGGATTATTCGCAACCCACATATGTGCGCAAATCTTCTGTATTCACTCAGTGTTAGCATGCATTTTTTCCGATTTTCCTTCTAATATCGTGGTTAGTAACACTGCTATTCTTGATGTCAACTAACAACACACATACATATAAGTCTATATATATATATGAAGGAAAATCTTTATTTGTCATATCTTTCAACGATAAATTTATAAAAATTCGTATTATTGTTTGGTTATCTGCTGGGATGAATTATTTATTTAATCAAAACACATAAATTATTATTCTTGTTGACAAAAAAGAAAATAAAAAAAAACTTGACAAAAGTTGGAATATTGGCTAAATCAGAATGGGTGGAAATCGATTATGGAATACATAAGTTACGGATAAAATAAAAAAAAGAATACTAGTTTCAGGACTTATTTTATTTCAATTTTGACTGAATACATTACATTACATTCAGGCGCGGAATTTTCCTATCTCAAAACTCTTTTTTCAAAATTCAACTTTTTGCAGCGCTAACAAAATTTTGCATCCTTGACATTTTACCTGCGATACTCTTGCGCTAGACTGTTTCTAAGGATTTCCCAACCACAAAATATGAGTTTTCAAACTATTCCGAAGTTTCCTCAAAAATATTGGAGATACTGCATGCAAGCTTAATCTTTTTTACATATATTTCTTGAATTACGCAAATGGAATAAATTTAGTTTTTTAATCTCCAGGGTAGAAATCCCTTCGATGTCTGACAATAGTAATAGAAATGTTCAAGAAATATATAAAATTGTTTTTTAGAAGAGCTGTTTGATTTTTTAATAAAATATAATATAGAAAGATATCTTATTCTTCTTTTCATTGATATTCATAAAAATATATGCATAAAACACGATTCAAAAATATTTATTTTTATGAAAAATGAAAACATTTTTGTTTAATGCAAGTTCTCAGTAAGTTTTTAAGCTTTCTTAATTAAATAAAATTTTCTTTAGATCTAGTTCCTTTTAGTTGTTAAATTCTTTTCTTAATAAAAAAATAAAGAAAATATCTCCTCATTCTACAGATATTAAACCTCCTTAGAAAAATAAAGAATTTATTCATTTCAACGAAATTTCAAAAGTCCGGCAAATGAACATATTTAATGTTGTATAGAGTACTGATAAGCAGCAAATCGTCGTACACTATATCAAGTACTTACATCCTTCAGAACTTCAAATTAAATGACCTGTCACAATGAAATTGTTCTAGGATTTAGGGCTTTCTTTGGATATATTAACATGCAAAATATATGTTAAAACCCTCGTTTAAAGTTTTTTTTTTTTCATTTAATTATTGCACAATTTTGTAAAATCCATTATGTTATTTTTTTTTGTTAATTCCTCAGTTAGAAGCAACGTAACTTATTTTTGAAGAATAATGTATTTGACTTATTAAAAAATCACTCTGAAATGCTAACACTCTTAAAGAAAGCCCTTATTCAATATAATTATTTTGTATGTATGAAGTTACGATAAATTCTCAGAATAAATGCCAACGAAGCGAGAACATAATGCCTTTTAATCTTATTACTCTTTGCATTTCTTAGAATAAAAAAAATAAAGAAGTAAATGAAATCGATTTCATTTCAAAATGCATAAGAATAAGAAAAAATATTTTTGTAATAATAGTCAAAATGAAAAATAATCATGTTTCATTGAATTTTCTTGGAATTTATACTCACTTATAAAGGAATTTTATATATCCTTTCAAGATAAATGAGAAAAAAGAAACTAGTAAATAGCTTTTAAATTTAAAAATAATTCTATTTGATATATATAATAGAGAGAGATTTCAAATTCTGTCTCTTTTAAATGTCGCCTATGAATCTGAATGATAATGAATATCGATTATTTTTATTTGAATATAGTTAGTAGAAATTTACTGAATCTACAGAAACAATTAAAAGATATAAATCATAAAATGGTGAGGTAACTACGTTTTCTACATTTAAACAATCAGATGAAACATGAATAATATTATATATCGGCAAAAGTTTGTTTCTTTATTAATAATTAAGCATACTTATAGTAATTTTAAAAACTTTGTAAATGAATTTTAATGAAAGATTAAACAGAAATTTTTAACTGATACATTTAATGAACAAATAAGTCCGTTATGTGCAGCACGCTTCCTACAGATTTCAAATTTGATATTTTTAAAAGTATTTAAATAAAATGAAATAAAAATATTTTTAAAAAAATTATATTGCACTACATCCTATAAAGCAGACAAACGTTATAATAAATGAATTTAAAAAATAAAATATAACATCGCATCATATTTTTAAATATTTCAATAATATGTAAGTTTTATCATTATTCTTCTATTAATACTGTGGAAATCTATTTGGTAAATTTTGCATCTTGCGTGAATGAATTGTTCTCTAAGTATTACAACATATGGAAATGAAGCATAAGTTTGAAAATTTAACATAATTTGGCTATAGTATTTATAAGGGATATCAACAGTTTTATTGGAATCATGGGTGTGAAAAATAAACTAATTAAAATAATATTAATTTTATGTGTCACATATATATATTATTTTCGTAGATGATTTTTTATATGTTAAAATTTTTTTTAGAAAACCTAAAGAGTAAATCCAAAATTAGTAAGTGCATTTTTTCCCTTAAACATTGTATCTATGCTTATATTTTCTATTACTAAGTTTCTTTAAGATAAGCATTTGTATGAATGCACATTAAATTCTGTAAAGATTAATTGAAAAAAGTTAAAATTAATATAGTTTATAGAATATAAAGATGTCCGTTAGTAAAACCTTTCTCTTACATTATTCTTTGCGCTCGCGGGATTTCAAGCTTCTATCTCTAAGATTTTCAAACATTTGATGATAATGCAAGTTTATTGATTTAGACCACTATTTAATACCTATGACTAATATGTATAGACTCTTTAGTAGTAAATTTAATTTATAATATGCATATCACAGTAGATTATAAAAAAAGTTGGAATCATAATATTATGCATTTATTAAAGCTTATTCAGTTTCAAAATGTCAAATGCATTTATTAACGCTTATTCAGTTTCAAAATGTCAAATGCATTAATTGTATCATTTACAAAACTTTTTCAAAACGAACTTTTCCGATAGTTGTAAGGTTACATTGCCAACAATACTTATATACACCAAGACACTGCAGTATATTCACATCCAGCATAAAGCATCAGGATATATAAAACTTCCATGTCACTGAAATGCGTCATTCTTTTAGAAAATATCGAATTGCTAACTAAGAATTTTACGTTCTTGTTCAGCATTACAGTATTTCTCTGAAATATCATAAATGCCCAGTTTCTCTTTTTCGCTTTTTCTGAAATTATAGTTGCAACTGTGCATCAAGGTGAGAATCATTACGAGTAAATGAACAAATTTCTTTCAGATCAAGATATTTGAATGGATTATTAATTGAAATTTTTTTTCTTACCACAGTTTTCCAGATCGAATAAATTTGTAATTCTACAGATTTGTTCACAATTTAATGTTTCGATCTAAATTACATAACATACAGACTTTCTATATTTAGAAATAAACATATGCTTGCAAATTTTTAGGTAGAAGTCTGAGTTTCTGTGCGCGCATAGATGAATGTAAGATCATCATTCTACTTATTAACACCTTTAAACTATAATTCATGTATAAAAACTTAATTATTTTTTTTTAATTTCTTATTATAATCCACCATAGAATTTAACATGTATTCATGCAATGTAAGTTTCATTTAAAATAATTTTCTAATTGGAAATATGCATCTCGATGCAATATTTAAATACATACATACTAATTTACTTTTTGACACATTTTTTATATACTTATCAACTCTTCTGAATCGGTGGACAAGTCAGTGAATATTTTTACCTCTGAATATGAAGTTTGTTTCTAATACAAATACAATATTTTCAATTTCTAAAACAATTATTTCAAAAGATATTGAGAGGGAGAAATGGAAGTGGCAATACTTTTTTAAAAAAAATAATTTAATTGAAGTCAAACCTAGTGCTAATTTATATACTTTCGATGAATTTCCGGTTTACCTGTACGAGTTGTCATAGAAATGTAACAAAGCGATTATGTCAGTTTGAATCTAACTCTGACGAAACTGTTAAATTAAGCAACTGAAACTATCAGCTGGGAAAATATTCTTCTAAATACATTTCCACTGAATTAAGTTATGGTTTCCTCGAAATTGAATTATTTCTTAACATTTAGGCATTCGACTATTTTATACTATTAGATTTAATTACAATTCTAGGTTGTAAAGTTTAATAATTTAATTTCTTAAATTTAACTACCAAATAATTTCCTAATGAATGAATTCGACGTTAATGAATGTAAATTATAAATTAATTATTTATCGATATCTTTATTATAAAGCACGTTTTGATTGTTCGATTGAATGCAAGTGCAAAATTTCCTGAGCACCCCGTGTTAATGCAGTCTGTGAAATAAAGAAAGTGAAAAAAGTTCAAGATAAAGTTTGTAAAATAGATAAACCAGATAAAAGATAACGTCTAATTTGTAGAAAAGTGTATAGATTCTAATGAAATCCATACATGAAACCTTTTGTTTGACATTTAATTATACAAATTTTTAATAAAATTCTAGTTTTCATTCTTCAAAACTACTTTAAATATTATTCAAATAATAAGTAATGATTAAATAATTCTGGTAAGAAATAAAAAGTTTTAATTAAGTAATCTCAGTAGAAAGTAATTGTTTTTCGTCCAGTTCACTTTAGCTTAGGTGATTTCTTTAATATTTGAAATGTATACTATTCAAGTAATCTATTTCAATTGTTTTTATATTTAATTTATCACCCTTATGTAATTAAATAGTAGCATAATTATTTTACATTTTTTTTATATATTGAGCCTCATTATTATTTTAATTTATATCTACTAAAGCAAATCAGAGGAAGTTATAAAATTATGGTATCAAATTAAACCTTTTATATTAAATTAATTTTATTTACAATTACACAATTAAGTTAAAACTTTTGTTATTTTCAAAGTAATCAAATGATCAAATATGTCAAGTGCCTATATAAAAGATTTAAAAATAAAAATAGAGAATTATATATAAAAAAAACATATTATTGATAACTTTTCATATTGGATAATTAATGTGCGCAGTGAACGCTTATTTGCTTTAAAAGTTAAAAGTTTAGTTAGTTTAAATGATTTAAATTTAATAACTTAAATTTATTTGAAGCCTCCTAAAGCATGGTTATGATTCGTATTCATTTTGAATACTCACCCGAATTCGCATTTAAGCATGATGACAATGAATTCCAATATTTTTTCCAATTATTCGATTTGGAAAACAAATCTATTCCATTCGGTATAAAGTTTTGTAAAAAACTTTGATTTAACAAGATTTAAGTTTAAAGAATATTATGTTTAATATTATAAATGATATAATTTTAAGAGTATTTTTTCAAAACCGTAAAAGTGTTATTTAATTATTTTCTTTGGTTAGTTTATCAAGCTTGCGATGATCAAACTGAATAATCTAAATATGCTGTGCCCTTCATTCTATCAGAGCTTAACATAGAGGGGCGAATATATAATTAATAAAATAAATAAATATTTGAAGTTCTTGAAATATTTTTTAATAATATTTAGATTAAAATAATTATCACATAAAATTATTTAGAATTTTTCCCTTAAAAGAATTAATAATACATTATATTTAAGATTCTTTTGAATCTAATTATGTATCTATGAGAGATTAATATCAATTTGCATTTGAAAATTACTTATTTTCTTTAAAACTGCAATGTCTCCCATAGCCAATTTTCTCTAAGTTTCGATTTTAACTAGCATAAAATAACACTTGGAAAATAATAAAGAATAATATTTTACAAGTTATACTTATGCACTTTATTAAACAAATATAAATACCGAATTTCCAAAACTACATACATTTCGCGAGTTCCTTTAAACTTATGAATATAATCTCATTGGATTTGTTTTTAAAATTTTAAACAGCTATTTATTTTATTTTATTTCTGAACATAATAAGCATATATGCTTTGTTAAGCATTCTATGTAGAATTCTATAATTTACTGCCCTAAATATAACTTAAATTATGTGATTTAAATGTGTATATTTATGATACATAGTTTAGAATTTACTTTTAAGGGCGAATATTTTCTTGCATCATATATCCAAAATTCCAATTAATATTATATTAGTGTCAAAGTATATTAATATTAATAAATATACTCATTGTCATATAAAATTAAATCATGCAATACTAATCATACACAATTGTCAAAATAATTATCTATTCTTTACAGTTCCATTCATGCTAGATTACTTAAATAAGCATACATTGTCTTTAAAAGGTCCTCGATAAATTCACCATTCTCCTTAATACTTTTTCCTTGTGAATCTAACCATAGAATAATTACTTTTAGATGCATTAAAAGATTCATTTCAGCAAAAGAGTAAAGAATGCATTTGATTGAAATAAAAGTGTAAAAACACATTTGATTTCAACAAAAAAGTAAAAAACCCACTTGATTTCAACAAAAAAGTAAAAACCCACTTGATTTCAACAAAAGCGTAAAAATTCATTTGATTTCAACAAAAGAGTAAAATTTAATTTGATTTCAACAAAAGAGTAAAATTTCATTTGATTTCAACAAAAGAGTAAAATTTCATTTGATTTCAACAAAAGAGTAAAAATTCATTTGGTTTCAACAAAAGATTAAAAAATACATTCAATTCTTTATTTTTTCCTCGCGTTTGTCTAATAATATTAAAATGATATTTAATAATCGCATACATGAAAACTTTCTACATATTAAATGGAATCGAACAAAAATGAGCATTTTAATATTATACAGAGACAATCCCTTTACCAATTAAAATTTTGATAATTAAATAAATTCTATGCCCCATACAATTTTTTATACAATATATAAAAAAATCAGAAAAGATAAAATCAAAATAGAAATAAAAAATAAAATCTGGAGAGATAAAAGCAAACTTGTAAAGTACAAAACGCTATTCATTTTTTAAGAAATCTCCCAAAAGGTTATTCAAGGAATTTCTTTTTAAATTAATTCGAAATCCTTCAACATAGCTAACTGAAACCTTATAATTAAATTGTATAATTTTTGCATCATTCTACAAACTGAACAAATCTCATTCCATAAAGTGGAATATAAATCCCAATATTCACCCCTTTCCCCATTTGGATATGAGAAAAAAAAAAAACTGTTCTTTCACTAGTTCACTAGTTTCTTTGTTTAAAATAAGGTATCTTCCTAAAATCATCTTACCTTAACCAGTCGATTGTCCATTAACCAGTAGTTCTATCTTGAAAAAAAAATTTTGTCTCCAAAAAGCTACATAACAAATATAAATGTACCTAAGTTTTTCTTTCAAATTAGCATAGTCCATTTTTTTTGGAGCAAAAGTTTGTTTCAGTTTTGTTTAATATAAGTTAAGTTCAAAAATAGCTCAGTTAAGATCAAATAAGTTTTTTCAGACTTCTCATTTGCTACTATTTATTAACTAATATTTTCCTTTTATGAAAATTAAGCAGGATGAAATAAATATATTCACTAGGCAAGATTACTATGCAATTCTCCAAGATGACAGACTTTCATTCAACTGCCAATCTTTCATAACCAAAAATGAAGGGACTTATTTCTTTTACGCATATTCAGAGAAGTAGATGTTACTATTCATCTGGCGAATGGCAAATCTGGCCAAAAATCAAAATGTCAAGGGGGAGTAAAGCATGATGCAATTATTTCTTCAAATTTTTAAGATTGAATGTCCTCAAATATTTACTGACTATGTTGCGTGAAGGTAAATGTTACCAACTTGAATTTAACATAAGGATTTTGATGCAGTCTGAAAACAACTAAATGTATAAAAATATTTTATTTTAATAGAGTAGTCACGGTGCAACAATTTTAAAGATTCCAAAATAGTCAACGAAAGTTTGCAGAAAGGAATTGGAGAGTTGTGCAAAAAAGCATTTAAGAGTTATTTATATTAGATTTAATTGAAATAATTATTCTTTATATTTTGTATCGGATATATATTGATATTCCTCCGAGTAAACTAACCCAAATTTTAGCAAAGTTCACTGCGAAATTTTATGTCGTGGATGAAAGCATTATCCTTAAAATAACTTTGACTTGATACTTTATAATCAATAAATGTGTTCATTACTGGAGCAATCAAAATAATACGTTAAATACTAAAATCAAAGTTCAAACATTTACCAGACCTTCGTCAATAGACTCGAACCATTCATCTTTTCTGTCTAACATTTAAACGGACTGAAAGAAACTATCTAAAAATGGCGAAGCAACAAACCAGTTTCTCTTTCGCCTCGATCGAAGAGCTTAAGCCACTTCTCATATTCCATCTAAAAATTATTTACTCGAGGCGAGTTTAAATAGTAGCCAAATTTGCATAGAAGTGGCTGCCAACCACAAATCATGAAATTTGCAAAAAAGTCGAGTTCGAATCAGTTTGTTTATTTGAGATCATGGCGCGGAATTGGAAAAACACAAGGACGCCATAAAAATTCGCATCCGAAATAAACTTCTGTATGAATCTTTTCCAAATGTCCAACAATTACCATTCATAAACTTTTAGCATTTTGCATAGGAGCTCATCGATGGTTTCACCCGATCTGCAATAAATCATTATCCATTCGAGAATGTGTCATGACAGCACAATACCATAAAATATCAAAAATAGTTTACCTATGAGTTACTGAGTTAAATCTGAATGTTAATTTTTTTCATATAATAACATGCTTACTCTTTCTATGTTTTTAGTTGTTTACGCCGATGACATTCTACACAGAGGACCCAATTTCTCGATTGAACCACCAAATCGGGTTGACTTCTCAAACGCAAGTGGGACTGTAATCCCCTGTTCAGCTCACGGATCACCTCACCCATTGATCACTTGGGTAAAAGGCGATGGCGAGGCTCTCCAAGAGCTTTCAGGGCTCAGATATGTGAGGCATGACGGAACTCTAGTATTTCCGCCTTTTCCGGGAGAGGAATACAGAGCAGATGTTCACGCTGCTGTATACAGGTGCCAGGCCTCTAATGCAGCGGGAACAATTGGGAGCAGAGATGTTCATGTGCGTGCTGGTAAGTAAATCCTGATTTTGCTTTCCATGTAATGGAAATGTGTTTGATTATTCATGAATCATAGCAATATTTTTTAAATAAATTTAGAACTAGGTAAAGAAAAGAATGGTCATTTTTCAAAAAAGTGCATTTAGTTTAAGAACTAGAAAATAAATAGCACCTTCAAAAGATTTTAATTTGCAAATGTATATTGTTTAGATTTGTTAATTCATGTGAATATAAAACGTATAAACTTTTTGACAGAAATGCTAACAGGATTTCGAAAATTTAAAAAATATGTTGACAATTCTTGTTTTCTTATGAGATATGTAACAAGTTTTAATAATTTCTGCGTCCTAGTATTATATACATATATTCTTCTAATCCCTATTAATACAGATATCTATTATATAGCATTAAATCTTTTTAAACATTATTTGCAATATTGTATAGTATTTTTGATATAATACCGCACAATATCGTGCAACAGGTGGTATCGTCTGGGTTATAATATGCGAACACTTTGTTTATGTCACTACGTAAAGTGGTAAAATTTAAAATAGTTTTAAAAAGAAATATAAGTATCTTTTTGGGAAAAAAAATCATGATATTTTCAGGCATATTATTAAAACATAACTGACTCATTTTCATTCATTCTTAAAGTTTTGGTAATTCCAATTTAAATAGTTTATTAATAAATATTGTATATGCTCTTATTTTGATGAATGATTGAATGAATGATGAATGAGAAAATGGCTTTATTAAAACTGGCATGTTTGATGCAAATGAATGATTGCAAGATATTTTTGCAGGTCCTCTACAATATATAATAATGTATTATTTTATTATTCCGTGAAGATTTATATAGGAAAGCTCACAAATATTTAATCGATACAAATATTGAAAATTGAATCCCTCTTTGCAAATCATTGTTTGTTTTATTTCGTTTACAAGTGAAACCTAATATTACTATCTAATAAAATAAAAGACAAAATGAATTGTATTAAGCTTCTTTTACTTCATGTTATTCCATATAGATGTTGTCATCAACAAACTTTGATAAAACGGATCATTGTATTTTTAGAAAGTTTAAATATTTATAGGCCATTCTCTCGTTATTATTTTCACATTTAAATTTTATTTATTTGCTTATTTATGTGGTACAATAAGACATATATCGTAGATTATCATCATAAATAAGCACTTCATTCACACGTAATTTTTATTTGCCAATTAATTATCGAATTATAGAAATAAGACAATTATACAGTAGAGTTCCAAATATGTTACTCTGAAAAAAATATTGAGAAACAATAATAAAGAATGCTTTTCGGAAGAATCAGATGAAAATTTTTCAGGTATTTATGATTAAATTGGTGCATTAAGTTAATGGAATAAAAAGCACGGAATCCGATGAAGTATTTTCTTACTGAAGTTTTTTTCTATGTAACTTATCTGATCAAAAGAGAGGATCAAAAGCTTGCAAATGTAAAAATTATTTAACACAAAAATAATTGCTCTAATGGAGGTTGCGTGTGAAATTCTATCTACAATATCATTAATTTTTATTTTCATTTTATTGATACTCCTTTATATCTGATATTTTTAACGTTGTTTCTCTAATTAATCATGTTAACATCTAAATCATTTCTATTAATAAAACATGATACTACATTTTTTTCACTTTTTGAATTATATGAGCAACTTTTAAAAATTTTACTGTCTCCTTTTTGATAATTTAACAAATTTAAGCTAATTAAAAAACTTAACTAAATTATTTTCGATATTTAAGAAATGAAGAATTAAAATTTTTCATTTTTCAATGCTGCTGAAATGAAACACTTTATGCGCAATTTGTAGAAAAATTCCTTAATATATATATACTATTGAAAGTTTTCAATAACAAATATTTTCTAACCGTTTCTAATATTTTCTAATCGTTTCGACAAAACGGAATTGTATTCTATATTGGCCTGCCATTTACCAATTATCTTTTCTTTGTTTTGAATTTTACTGTTTCAAAGAATTCAACATTGCAATTATTTCTAGATTCGTAAAAATAGAGAAATCCTTTAGTAAGAAGAATCAGAGTACCGCCTATTTTAACTTTCACCTTTTTTCATCAGAATTGTTGATTTGTTTTACGAACGCTACAGATTGGCATGAATGTTCTTTATTTAAGAGACTGATCCTATTAATATTGCGAAATGTAGCATGTTATAATTGAATTTGGATTAACTATAACGGAGTTATATATAAAAGAACTATCACAACTGATTACAACTCAGCTGTGAAAGGGAGGAAAAAAAATTTAAAAAATCGAGAGAAAAATCGTAACAAAAATCGAAATAAAAGAAATTGTCACTATTGTTTCTGCCATTGGCCATAGGCCAAAAGGGTTATTCAGGCGAACACTCCAAAGAATTGCAAGTCACGAATTCACGTCAGAAGGAAACGAGTTTGGAGTCACGAGAAAATCATTGCTTTAGATACAAAATATACTGTTATTCGCGTCAATGAGATTCCTTGTTTATTGAATTTGATTTGAATTGAATTTTCTGATGGCGTTGCAGCATATTTGTTATCTTTTCCACGTCTTGCCATCTACCTAAATATATTTGAAAAAAATCTATAGATTGTGGATAGCTCATGGCTAAAGATTTGTTATTAAAAGAATATTTGTTATTTGCCAATTACTCATGAAATAAGACAAAAGCAAGATTTTGCAAAAACGTAACATCTATTCAAGGGAAGTTAAAAAGAAATTATTGCTTAATTATATGAGGATATTTAAATCATTCAGTATATATTTTAATATTACAATTTTTACACTCAATTATTAGTTCTTGCATTTTATTTTCTCCAGGATTTGTCTGTACAAACTATTTTCTTTTCTTTTAAAATGTAATTTTAATTAACTGATTAACTGATATCAATTAAAATGTTTAAGTTTGAACGATGGCAAACTAAAGTTATTTTTTCATAAATTCAGACAAATAATTTAATTCATCTTCTTTTGATGATATTCTGTATTTTAATAATGAAATAGCAATTGTCTTTGAAAGCTCAATTAAGTAATTTCCGTATAAAGAAATTATTAAAAAATATAGATATGTTTCCACAATATCAGCCCGAAATGAGTTAAGAATCTTCCCGACGTATGAAATGTACAAATATTGAACGAACAATATAAATTATTTTTGGCAATCCCTTTGAGATAATGCTGATTTAAAGGAAAGAAACAAAATATTACAATAAATTTTAATTTATCCCTTGCTATCAATAAACATAAAGTATAAAATGTTACAATTAACAATACTTGTTATAAAGAGCGATTAAATAGTGAAATCAATTTATCCAAGAGATATAAAGCATTATCATGTCAGTAATCTTTCAGCTAGAAGATTATAATGCCAAAATAAATGAATTTACTATTTTAATTTATAATGAATTAATTATTTGAAAGCACTCAAATTACAAATGAAATCATATAGATATCTAGGATTAATAAGCATTATTATATATTATTTCAGGAGGGCTATAAATATATTGTTAATTTTTATCCAAGAAAATATGCTTCAAAAATCATTACTTTTAAAATTTTATTACTTTTATAGCAAAATCTTGAATATTTGGGAAGTCGAATATACAGAATATTTCCTGCAAAATCTAAGCAGATTTGGATTAAAAAGAAAACTCCAATACCAACAGTCGTTACCATAGCCATATTACGCAAGGTTATAGATGGCAACTTCGCCCATTTTAACAATGTGTCCGTTAATGCTTATTCGAGACATTGAACAACAAGCAAGCGGACTTAGTGATCCATGTAGCACTTTCTCTTAAACCATTCTTATACTGCTCTGATTACTTTTCTTCTTTTATCCTTCCATATAGTATATTCTTTCGTATTTCATTTTTGATTGCACATTTGTAGGGAAGAAAATATTTGTTTGTTTGTTTTTTTAATCTTTTCAATAATTCTTTAAGAAATAAAAAAATATACAGTATTTTAAGCCTCTTTAACTTTCAGCAAATTTGTTTTAAAGTTTAAAATTTAGATCTTTTTTTTCAACGTTTTTGAAAAAAAAGATGAATTTCATTTGTAATCAAATTATCTTACAAATACGTTGACATACATATGATTTAAAATGTTTTATTGATGTAAATTTAATTCTTATACTTTAATCTACTTTAAGAAAATCCAAAAATTTCAGTTTCTATTATGATATGAAGGTACTTCTATAATGAAGTAAAACTAGGATCTCTGCAGCAATTGAAATAATATTAAAAACATAAGTAAATTTGCGCAATTTTCCTTTCTTAAACATTTTTTTTCTTTTTTTTCTGAGATGAGGGAAATATTAAAATGTCTTACATTTGTGATTCATTTCAATTTTGATTTTTTGTTTTCAAAGGATGCCAGATGCAAACACATACTCTTTTAAAAAATTGAGAGTGTAATATTAAAATGATATCACATGAAAAAAATGTATACATTTGCAACTAAAAATGCCATATTTTATCAGAGTAATAATTCAACCAAATTACAAAACTACTAAAGTATGTAAATATTTTCACAAATATATTTCATTCTTCTTATTAAAATCTTAAATAATATTAAATTCATTTTATATCTTTGTGATGAAAATATATGCCGCACTTTGCATTAGATAAAAATTCTTGATGATGCTCTAAAATTATATATATTATTTAATCATTTAAGGAAATGTTGCTATGAAAATTTGCAAAAAATTAAATTTCATTACTTTTTTTGCAGAAAAAGATTTATTTATAGGAACAGAAAGGCAAACATAGCTAAAATTTTTAAATACATAGTATTCAAACTTCCAAATTTCTAATTTCCATTTTTAATATTTTATTTTTTTATTTATATATCAAAAAAAGGCTGATTGAATATAAAAGTAAATAAAGTATGTAAAATGATGTTCTTATAATTGTTTAGTTGAATTTTGATTTTTTTTTCACAATCTGTGATTTGATTTTTTTAATCGAGAAAGCTTATTACAAATTAAAAAAAAAACAGCAACCAAAAACATATGGATTCTTAACATGATTCGAAGTAGTTGATCATAAATCTAATAACTTATTAATTCTTAAAATCTAAATAAAAATTTCATTTATTTCAGTATTCATAAAATCATATTATAGTTTAATGAAATTATTTTTTATGTAAATGAAGAGAAATGTATTTATACTTTTGATATAGACAATTTGATATGACATTTTGATTTAGACGAGACATTTAAATCAATTTTAAACTTAAGGATATATTATTTTATAGATGTATTGATATTATTTATACGATAGACGATATACTTAGGATTTTACGAACCATTAAATTTTATACGAGCACATCATTTTAAACTGTTATGGTGAAATTAGATCATTTATATCGTTCATCTTGGATCATTCCATCAATATCCGTGCCATAATTTGATACCGATATTAAATATAATTTCTAAGAGCATAAAAGTTCTATAAATTCTTAATTGAAAAAATAAGAATGTATTTTCCAAGCAGAATATATAATTAGATGATGCATAAAATGGTAGAAAGTAGCATTGTGTAATATTTTATATAGTTTAAATGTTTAAAATAATTTCATAATTCGGGAATCAATTATTTACAATATTATATTCAATAAAAAACCATTTTCGTTGTTTAATATTTATCTTTATATTTAAATCAGCATTATTTCTATTTTCATTATGATTAATCATGATTACAATTTTAGTTAGGTACTACAATAGCAGAAACATCTAAAACATAAATTTTAATAATATATATTGCAATCTACATTAGCAATTTTCTGGAATTATTTACAATATGCTATATAGTTTATATCGGTTAATTTCCTATAGAAAGATTCCAAAATAAATTCAAAAAGTAAATTAAAATTGGTATCATATTTTATGATGCATGTGGATAAGAAAATTAAAATACTTGGGTTTTTACTTGAAATCTAAAAATGTAATTTTTATTTTTCAAATTGTGCTTGCATATATTACGAAACAAATTAAATTCTTTAATGCCGGATTATTGCTAGATGAATAAAGAACCCATTCTTTATTAATCAAAAACACGTTTTTCATTGGAAAACAAGCAACTTTCAAGTTCCTAAATAATATATATATATATATATATATATATATATATAACCAATCTAAAGTAAGAAATAGTTTGAAAACGAAACTAAAATGAAAACGAAAACAAAACAGTTTCGAAATCACAACTAAAAATTATTTCCTATTCAAACTAAAACCAAAAATGGAACAGGGAAAAACTTCATTGTATTTAGAGAGCGCAAATGCAGCTACTTCTAAAACACAGATGAACTGTTACAAAAGTATAAAAATCAAGTAAATAGGAAAAACAAATAAACCAAATAAATAAATATATATATATATATAACAAAATATAAAAAGAATCCGGTCTGAAGACTTTTTCAAGGGTCACCCTCAGGCAGGGATTCAAATAAAGGGATTTTTTTCTGTTAAGGAAATACAGACGATTAAGTCTAATAATGATTCCTCGTGACCCGAAAATCCCCTGAAATTAGGCCCAAGAGATATACCATTTTAACAGAAAGGAAAATACAAAACAACA